>CP053460.1:127110212-127239711 GCA_022644695.1 Cenchrus purpureus | reverse complement strand
TAATAATGTAATAAATCAATAATTTAAAATCATATTGATATAGGCGAGTTTATTGAACTTAGGGTTTAGGGTTTAGGGAGGATTAGCAGGAGATTAACCCCAACTCGCCCTCCCTAGGAGGCTCTGAGTTTCTTTGTTTTATTTCGCTTAATCTAAACACACCGAGCAGTCCTAGAGCAGTCCTATATATATAGGACTTTGCCTAACAAACTTCCTGACTATACACCGCTAACGAATCATGGCTAACAACAACTCCCTCCGTCCCATAAAAAGTGCAATTCTAATTTTTTTAGGACAGATTAGTAGTGGCGTGAAAAGACCCTAATACCCCTATTTTTTAGCCACATATAGTAATTTTTGGCATGCAGATCAGATCTGTTTACTTAATTAGGCAGGTAATTAGATCTATTTTCTAGGATTGCACTCTTTGTGGGATTTTTTTTCAAATGCTAGGATTGCATTCTTCACGGGACGGAGGGAGTAGAGATTAAGCTAAAACTAACATTCTTATCCTTATATTTTCCCCTGCACACAAACTGTTTCCCAAAAAAACTATCAATAACACATATATTGGTGTACCCGCAGGCATATTTTTAATTAAGGTGATTTGGAATATAATTTTAATTTTTAAATAACTTTATATGTGGGTAATTTAGATGCAAATTTAAGGGGTCATTTTTAGATTATTTTTAATAATGTTAGTGCTGGGTAATTTACATGTAAATCTAGATTGTTGTTTAAAAAATAATGACATAAGCGGATAATTTAGATGACGATTAAGGGTTACTTTAGTTTATTTATTTAATGGTAGAGGTGGGTAATTTATTTATAGATTTAGGGGTTAATTTAGGGCTTATACTATTTTCATTATGACAAAGTAGGTAATTGTTTAGAAAACATAACATATCCAATGACTATTATGATCTCAACCCAAATTGCTGGCTAGATGTTTTTAGAGACTATCTTGGATTCTCTCTTTTCTAGACTATCCATCTAGGATTCATATAGCAAAATGAGCATCCAGTTAGTAATATTAAGATACTAAGGATGCAGTTTAAATAGATTCATATAGAAAAAACAACTATTTATTTAATTATAAGTATCGAGTTGTAGAGATAACACGCAATTGTGTGACTATTCTCTTCTATTTCAATACTAACCTCACACAATTAGGAACATTTCATATTAATCGAAGAAAGAAATATACTTGGTCATCACAAAACCGAATTGTACCGGCTCATGTTCAAAAGAAGACTCCAAATCCAATGTAGATTGAGTGGATCGATTGGCAATTATATATATTAAATTAAGATGTTGTCGGTGTTTTAGACCGGCAAACCTACCAAGGGGGTACTTGAGGTAGTAGATTGTACGTGGGGGATTGTAATCGTTAGACCTAGAGCTCGAAGGTAAAGGTAAGGACACGTGACACATATTTATACAGGTTCGGGTCACTAGAGTAGCGAGCCCTACGTCCTATTTGGGGTATCATGTATGGCGCCATGCGCTTGGTGTTGGGTTGTTGGTTGAGTTGTTCTCCTAGGTACCCGGCCATCCTTTATATAGTCTAGGGGGCAGGTGCCTAGTCGGTTACAAGATAGGAGTTTGGATAGGATTACAAGGAACGAGTCCTAGTAGGAATACAGGGGAATTCTAGTAGGAGTCCATCTTCATCCTTCCATGTATGGGTACCCAGGGTGTATACCCGACAAGCCCCCGAGCACGTCGTAGTCGAGAGTAGTAGTTCGAGTAGTCTTGAAGCCTCTTCGAGTAGTTCTTGAGCATCCCCGAGTACTACTTGGAGAAGTCTTCAATAGTACTTGAACTGCCACGAGGCTGGAAGGTGGTCTAGCTCATCTGTCTTGAAGTTGAGATTTATATGGAAGTTTACAATCGCACTCCATATGGAGTAGCCTCTGAGCCTTAGTTTGAGTCGCAGACTCTAGTTGAGGGTCAATCTTGATTTTGAATCTTCCATCTTGAAAAAATTAAATGATGGGTGTAGCATAGCAACCCCCGAAAATGATTAGGTAATCAATCCAAGGGTCTTTAATGTTAGCGAAAGCCATCATCCGAGTACTCTTGTAGCCCCCGAGATAAGAGAGCCGTATGATCCACGTTGAGTAGTAGTTGGTGAGGAGCCCCCGAGCTTGAGAGAGCGGATCCTGCTAAAGTTATCCTCGAGTAGTAAGTTTTGCCGCGACTTTTAGATGCGACCGAAGTCGACTTTAGATGCCGGCAGAGCGGACTTTAGAATGCGACTTGAAAACCGAAGTCAACTTTAGATTGCCGCGCGGAGCAGACTTTGAGATACGACTACCATGAGTCGACTTTTAGATTCTGCGGAGCGACTTTAGATGCGACTACAGTAGTCGACTTTAGATTGCTGCGTGGAGCAGACTTTAGATGTGACTACAGTAGTCGACTTTAGATTGCTGCCCGGAGCAGACTTCAAAGAAAAAAATGAAAAGCACTTCCGGAAGGCAAAATCGAATGAAAAATCAGAGAAAACAAGTTTGCTATCGGAGCGGGCTTACGATTGCGACAGTTAAAGTTGACTTGTGCCGCCGGAGTGGACTTAGGTGCGACCGTTTAAGTCGACTTGTGCTGCATGCGCAAGCTTAGGTGCGACCATTGAAGTCGACTTGTGCCGCCGGAGTGGACTTAAGTGCGACCATTGAAGTCGACTTGTGCCGCCGGAGCGGACTTAAGTGCGACCATTGAAGTCGACTTGTGCCGCCGGAGCGTAGGGGTGGGCACTTTGCACCCGAAACCTGAAAATAGAACCGAACCGAACCCAAATAACCCGAATTGTCGGTCTATTCGGGTTCGATCCAGATAAATTTATAATTCGAAGTTCGGGTTCAGTTTCAGTTCTTGTGGTCTATAACCCGAATAGACCGAATAACCCGAAATTCAATATAGTTGTGTATTTTGATTCAAACTATGATGTTAAAACTTTGTGTTTTAAACTATTTCTTTGAATTTTTCATTAACTTGTTAGTTACTTGCAAGTAGTCCTTAAATCCACAGACTTAAAATGAGAGTGGAATTTGAATTTCTACCATAGAGTTTTGAGAGGTGACAAGGATACCTATAAAATTCGGTAATGGTGGACCGAATGGACCGAACCAAAATAATTGGTTTATTCGGGTTTGATTCCCATTATTTTTTAAAAAGCTTCGGTCCTCGCTTTTCCGAAACCCGAAATTCCCAATCATCGAATAGATCGAATCGACCGAACGCCCACCCCTACCAGAGAGGACTTGAGGTTGCGACCGTTAAAGTCGACTTGTGCGGAGAGCGGACTTGAGGTTGCATCCTTGGGATACAGCCATTGTGACCTCTCAAACTCAGTACACCCAAAGCTGTGGCCAGAGGCCCCGTGATTAATGTACCGAACTCATGGTGGAGCCCCTGAGATTCAGTGTTGTAAATCTGTGGCGGTTTGGTCAATATACCCCAGGAGTAGTCGGCAGAGTGCAGCTCTCGTGAAAACCCGCCGAGGAGCGTACATGAATGAGTAGTTGTTTAGATTGTTCCGCATGGAGGAAAGAAGATAGCACATGACGTGTGTGAAGCCTCCTTAGGGTGAAGCTACATGTGCCTCCGACTCATCGCTCACAAAACGTCATGGCAACAACCGCCTAGTTCGGTGTTTGAAGCTGTGGCGTCGGTCAACATGCCTAAGGAATAGTTGGTGAAGTGCAGCTCTGCTGGCAAGTAACCGCTGAGAGACGACACACGTAGGTAGTGGGCATGTTCTCCGCATGATGAGGAAAACAAGCAAAGGAAAGAAAGATAATCATCTAAATAAATGACTTAGCTTTTGTCACCGCCGACTATAGATACGACCGTAGTCGTGTTATGCACGAGCGGACTTGATGTTGCGACTGTTGAAGTCGACTTGTACCGCAGAAGCGGACTTGAGGGTGCGAATCGCTGAAGTCGACTTGTGCCGCTGGAGCGCACTTGAGATTGCGATCATTGATGTCGACTTGTGCAGCTCTAGACGGTAGTTCCTGTGTAGAAGCGCACGATGAGTAGTCCTGGCGTGTTTGTCCCGCGACGGAAAACAGACCAAAGAAAAGATAATCATTGAAATAAATGACTTAACTTTTGCCACCTTGGTAGATGCGACCGTTAAAGTCGACTTGATTCGTGGGCGAGTGTCGACGAAGTCGAGCGATCGGCAATGGAGCCGCGGCGAGTTGTTGGTGAAGATGATTAGTCGAGTTGATTCGACAAGAGGCAAGTAGTCACGGCACGATGTAGTTGATGTAGAGCCGGTGCGACCAAGAGATGAGTAGTCGCGCGCCACGGCGTAGTCGAGGTAGAGGTGCGGTCGAGTAGTCGCGGCGTATGGCGTAGTTGATGTAGAGCGGTGCGCGGAAGACGAGTAGTCGTGGTGCACGACGTAGTTGATGTAGGGTCGGTGCATCCGGGGAGACAAGTAGTCACGGTGCCGCAGCGAGTTGATGTAGAGTCGGTGCAGCCGGAGATGAGTAGTCACGGTGCATGGCGTAGTTGATGTAGAGTCGGTGCGGCCGGAGGCGAGTAGTCATGGCGCACGGCGTGGTTGATGTAGAGCCCGGTGCAGTCGAGGATACTTGTGTAATTGAAGTAGTTATAATTGCGTACGTTTTGTATGTACACCAAGCAATGATATTGAAGCTTCCGTGTCGTGTAGCAGAAATCCTTGAAATTGCAATTCCAGCCGCACCAATACGGAGGCAGGAGCTCGATTGCATGTTGTGCTCTGTTCCGGACCTCGATGTCGACGCCTTGTTGTTGATGTGGACAGCAGCAATTGGATTGGCGCATTTTTTTATGGTGAAAAACCAAACTAGGAGACGTGGGACGTGTCGATTCATACTCAGCGACTTTGTACTGCATCGTGAAAAATCAGATGGGAAAAGAATTCAATGCAACTGGTTTAGACGCGACTCAAGCCTCGCTTCGGTTGCTTGGGGTCGGTTCCTGGCTGAACCAATCCTGACCGGATCGAGTGGGTCCAGTGGATCCACTCATTCCTGGTCATGTTGCAATCCACTTTTCTGTTTTCATTCGAGCACCAAAAAAATCCGTGTTCGGTTGGACCAGGAACAAATCAAATGATCAACCAAGACTATCAGCCAGCTGTTGCATCTTGCAAAGGTGGACAGAGTATTTATCACCCCCAGACAAAACCATGCTAGTTGCACCAATCCTTGAAGGAGACACCAACAATCAGATGTTGCAAACAAAAAGAAACAAATTTTGGTCCTTACGAATGGGATCTATGACCTAGACAGCGTAAAGCACGAATGAATCACCTATGCAAGCACATGACGGCGCCGGCGAGCCATGGGTCGATGCAATTCGGGTAGAGGACAGGCAGCAGCTCGCTAGGAAACGCGGCGTCCAGCCAACGCCGCCACTCCCAACACCCAGAATCTTGCCGGGGAAGCCCTGCGTCCGCGCAGGGAAGTCGCTGGCGTGCCGCTGCGGAGATCTCGCTGGTCCCTCCACCATCTGCCGAGGGCTCCCGCACGGGGAGCTTGCCGAGCGCTCCACTGCATGCTCCCGCACGATAAGGTCGCCGGGCCCTCGGGGCGGAGCCGCGAGCTTCGCTCGGCGCGCGTCTGGGAGGACGGTTGGCTTCGTGGCACCGCCAGCTCGAGCCGCCGCTTTCTCACTAGCTCCGCATCGACAACCCAGCGAGAAGGGAGTGGAGAGAGTGGACGTCGAAGGGGATGTCGTCGCCATCGAGGTGGTGGCGCGCGCCGCGCGTGTTGCCTCCTCCTTGTGTGTGTTGCCTCTCGGTTCGCTTGGAACGGATAAGATCCAGAGGTCCCGAGCTGGGGATGTATTCCTGGTCTTGGAGGAGACAAATTGACTATTCCAGGCCCGCTTCATTCCTGGGCCCATTTTGTGGCTGGTCCAAAACGAACAACACTTCCATTGCGGGATGGTTTCAATCCGATGAAGAAAAAAAGACAGGTGGAACGGGCTGTTCCGGGAAAACCGAACGAGGCCTCAGGCACCTCCTGATCCTAGAACTCGGCGAGTTGGCATGCAAGCGGAAGTACAAAGATTGATTCCGCTTTGACGAGAGCGAGCTTCAACTTGGAACTCGACGAATCGTTGAGTAGATTGATTTTGCTGATGGGTCCTTCGAATCCGCCCGGTGTCGATGATCACCCCTACCTGGCGCGCCAGCTATCGGTGTTTTAGACCGGCAAACCTACCAAGGGGGTACCCGAGGTAGTAGATTGTGCGGTGGGGGATCGTGGTCGTGAGACCTAGAACTCGAAGGTAAAGGCAAGGACACGGGACACAAATTTATACAGGTTTGGGTCGCCAGAGTAGCGAGCCCTACATCCTGTTTGGGGTATCATGTATGGCGCCCTGCGCTTGGTGTTGGGTTGTTGGTTGAGTTGTGCTCCTAGGTACCCGACTCTCCTTTATATAGTCCAGGGGGCAGGTGTCTAGTCGGTTACAAGATAGGAGTTCGGATAGGATTACATGGAACGAGTCCTAGTAGGAATACACGGGAATTCTAGTAGGAGTCCATCTTCATCCTTCCATGTATGGGTACCCGGGGTGTATACCCGACAGATGCATCCCCTTAGATTTCATACTGAATACATGTTAAACTGGATTGACTTAGTTAACATATCAGATTTCTTATAGTTTGAACTGCAATAATAAGATAATCTAACAGTTTGATGTTAGTATATCAGTCAAGGAATAAAATATTTTTATGACTGTCAGGTGCATATTTCAATTCTGTTCCTACATTTTTACTTCATTTTAAGTAGTGTGAGGTATTTAATCAATATGCATGCAGACTGTGAACAATATTTAGGTTCTTTATTAGTTTGCTCGAGAGCCTAATAAGTTCTGAAGGGTGAAAAGCATTATTAAAACATTTACAAGATTTATAATATGACAAAATTTTTTCACTTCTGTTCAGGTTTATCAAACTGGAACCAGATTGGCAAAGCCAATATCTAACTCAAATGAAGCCATAATCATAAGTACCAACAACCCTTTTGTGCCGAGCGATGAGATTCTTGGGAACCAACATGTAGGTGCCAATGAAAAGATGGTTAGAAAGAGTCTTACTCGCATTGGGACGACTGCAGGTGCTTTCAAGGAATCTCTGCTCATCGGCCGAGAAGAAGATAAACGTTACATTACCAATCTAATTTCAAATCAAGATGCTCAGCAGCATACAGTGATCTCAGTGTGGGGAATGGGAGGTCTTGGCAAAACTACTCTTGTCAAAGAGGTCTACCAAAGCCAAGATCTGAGTGGATTATTTGAGAAACGTGCTTGCATCACAATCATGCGGCCGTTTGTTCTTGAGGAGGTTGTTAATGGCTTAATTATGCAACTGCAAGATGCAAGATCCTCTAATAGCAAAGGCAATATCGAAGAGTTGGATAAGATTTTGGAAGGAAGGAGGTGTCTCATTGTTCTCGATGATTTGTCTTCTGTTGAGGAATGGGACCTGATAATACCACGTCTCTCCAAAATGGGGAATACAAGCCGGATCATAGTCACCACAAGGGAAGAGAATATTGCAAAACATTGCTCACTGAAAGAAAACATATACAAGCTCCAGGTTCTCGAATACAAGGATGCATTTCACCTCTTCACAAAAAAGGTACTTATACAATGTATCTTTCTCAATTAGTTTCATTGTTTTACTTCTAAACACTACTCCTACACCTACAAAAGGAACTTTGAAGGTACTTATACAATGTATCTTTCTCAATTAGTTTCATTGTTTTACTTCTAAACACTACTCCTACACCTACAAAAAGGAACTTTGAAGGTACTTATACAATGTATCTTTCTCAATTAGTTTCATTGTTTTACTTCTAAACACTACTCCTACACCTACAAAAAGGAACTTTGAAATTGGTGTGACTAGCATCATTTACTAGTTGACATCATCACATTTTGCGCATAAGAACACACATGTCTAATGCTTATGATAATTTCCTTGATTTACAATATCAATACTTAAGTGGTGGTAGCACTCAAATATTAGTTGTAATACTTCCTCTAGAAACAAGACTCCATTGGGTTTATAAGATAATATGCATTATGCGAGTTCTATTATACTTATATTCATATGTCTTGTCAAATTTTGAAAGGTTGGCATGACATAATACGTTGGGTCTAACCTTTGGATGTACTCCTATTCAAAATAAATAAATAAATGTAAGACATATCTTATTTTGCACATAGACCGAATATAATTCATAAGACTTTCATGAAATATACATTTATAGCCTATACATGCCTTACTTTTTATCAGCAAATGCTATATTCACTAGGCTCCTCGTGCCCTCTGCATTGCTACGTGCAATCGAAATTGTTGTTGAAAACCAAAACAAGAAAAATTGAAAAATGTCATCTTTCCTTCCAAAATCAATTTAAACATCTGGTCACCTTTGTTTTCATAAATAGATATGAAGAGATATTGTCAATTGAAACAAGATAAATGGAAATGATGGATGGAATTTTTCTCACAAGTATTATAGGAGCAAAGCATAATAATCCATATGATGTCTTCTGCACTAGCTTAAATACCAAGAACTTTACAACTGAGAATGCCAATATTATATATCTTCTAGACCAAACAAATTTTATTTGACAGTAAAAAAAGAATGTATGAAGCAAAATTCACATATAACTTACAATACTAAATTGTTTATTCCGCAAAGCTGATTCGCCTTACCAAGAATTATTTCCCCACCACTGTTCATGACATGCTATCATCCACCCACACACACTGATATCCAAGTGCTGTCGACGTGGTTCCCAGCAATATTCTTGCCATTTTTCGGAAGTACGCCCAAGACAATGAACAACCTCACCTGCTAGCAGCCGATAGAACATATTTATATCTGATCAGCACATCTTTTATGCCACTCTAATCCTGAACAGCAAAATGCATTCACATATAGTGAGGCCACATGCTAAAACAATTTTTGACTAAAGATATAATAATAATATACATCAGTCAAAGGAAACCTGAATAATCATCTAGAAGTTGCAGCACTAAAACACATAGCCATAGCTCAAGTAAAATAGACAGACGGACAACATGAATATGGATTACTGAAATACTGCCTCTATTCTCTTTTGATACGGATATTTCACCTTAGCACAATGATCAAGAATAGTAAAAAGTGGATACTTGTTAGGAGCATCATTGAAACAGCCGAGGAGGAGCTAGCAGACAGCCCTACCCCTGCAAGGAATTTTACCCCTACAGTTTGAGTACTAGCAGTTCATCATGGGGGGCGATTGTTGGGTCAAAGTTAGGATACCATGTGTATGGGCTTTTGAAGCTTGGCTAACTAATTGCTTGCATGCTAATTTGTGCTAGTGCTGTAGTGCTTTGTGACCAGTTAGATAAGAAGCCTCGTTTTGTTTGCAATTTACACCAACTTCGCCTCTTCTGTTGCTATTATACTTTACTTGTGTGACATTTTTCCACCACGTTGCCAATGTCACACCTCTTGGTTCACACTATGTGTTGTATATGCAACAAACAGAAAACTTAAAAAACTACAATTTTTAAACTGAGCATCCAAATTAAATTCTAATTGGTGTTTCTTAAAATGAAAATCTTTAGAACAAGACCTGACTTGAAGGTGTTATATTTTATTATGGAGCTAGAATATTTTTATTGATGGGTGCAATGTTCTAGATTCACAAGAAACTTGTTCAAACTCAAAAGAACATTCTTCAATGTTTACAACAAATTTGTTCAGGATTCACAAAAAAAAGATGTTCTCTTTATGAGAAAATATTCTCATTTCATGAGAAAAACAAAAGAATTATATTATGACTCTGTTTGTTGCCGATCAAAATGGATTTACGGTTTAAGAGAAATGAATTTGAATGAAAGAGCATCTCCATCCATTGTTGGAGTATAAGTGAATTGTCCACTTTTCCCCATCATTTTAAGCTTTTGGGTTGAACTAGTTGGTGCATGCAACTCAATATGGTATCAAGTCAAAGATCTCGAGTTCGAATCTGGCGGCACGATTAAATAAAATATTGCAGCCCACTCCAACATCTACGTATGTGGCCTGATGGAGCCCTCTGCCACCCCTCCTTGCATCCCTATCTAATCTCCTAACCATATTACACATGAGTGCAAGTCATATACATTTTCCGAAACAAATGACATATACATTTATTGAAGAATATAACGGAATTTGGTTGTTAAATGATTATTTGATAACCTACATTAATAATGTGAAAGAGATTGTGTGGAGAGATGAGGTGGGAAACATCGGGCACCCTAGAAGGGGGAGCTTGGCGGACACCAAGAGTAAGCATAAAGTCATTAAACAACTATACACAGAGACCCTTGGTCATGATGTCAGCAAACTGATGAGATGACGTCACATTGAGAACAAGAACTTCCCAAACCCACCTTCGCACCAACAAAGTTAACGTCAATCTCGATGTGTTTAGTGCGACGATGATGAATAGGGTTGGCAGCCATGTAGAATGCACTAACATTGTTGCAGTAACCAATTGTCACCTTGGCGAGGGGAAGATGCAGCTTCCACATAGCAGTCAGCTTGCTCCCACGTAGGGTCGCGGCGGGCAGGAACACCACTGATGATGTACTCCAGGAGACCAAATTTGTCGTACATGGCGCGAAAGAATGAAGACCACTTGGTGAAGTTGGAGGCCTTTAGATCGAGCTTGATGGGGACATGCAACTTGATGGTAATGATGGCGCAGTGGAGGTGGCACCAAGAGGATCGGCGACACGGGTGGGCACTCGCGCATGCTAGGGCGCACGGTGGCTAGGGCAGCGGAAGGTGGACGAATCAGGGGGGTGGGGGGGGGCCGGAGTTATGATACCATGTAGAGAGACGAGATGGGGAAACACCGCACACCCTAGGGGTGACCTTTCATATATATAGTTGTATAGGCTTGGAGTACAAGATAGCTAATACAACTATACATAGTCTAGTAGATAGATTGTACTCCCTCAGCTCTATCCTAAAATAGAACATCATTTTAGCTTTGTACTAAGTCAAACAATATAAAGTTTGATTGAATTTATACAAAAAAGTTCCACTATTTATGATATCAAATAAGTATCACTAGATTCATCATGAAATATATATATATATATATATATTATATATTCTTAAAAATATCTATTTTGTGTTGTAAGTGATGATATCCTTCTCTATAAAACTTGGTCATATATAATTGAATATCAGTTTGACATATTGGGACAAAACAAGAATGACGATATTTTTGGATGAAGGGAATAATGAAGAATTCCACAGCATATATGCATTTGTTGACGATTTCTAAATAATGGAATCACGTGTGTCATGGATTTTTATTTTCTTAAGGCATGAAGAAATAGTGAAATTATGGTGAGCATAGTTGATCCCAATAGTTCCGCCACTAGGATGTATCAGTTATCACCCTTATTTTGTAGTGGAATAAATATGAAATATGGCTTACATTTCCTGAAGTGACCATTCACATGCATCATGTCATCTGAAACTAAACGAATGCTAAAGACTAAAGATTGCAAGATTTATAGCCATTTGAGTACATAAATTGAAATTCACAATACACAAACACTTGATTTACTGAATTCAGGTATTTAAGGAGGACACAAATTTGGATCACTATCCTGGATTGATTGAAGAGGCAGAACAGATTATGAAGAAGTGTAATGGACTTCCCCTAGCAATAGCCACCATAGGTGGCTTCCTAGCGAAGCAGCCAAAGACTCATATGGTGTGGAGAAAACTGAATGATCATCTTAGCGCTGAATTGGAGATGAACCCAGAGCTTGGAATAATAAAAACTATCCTTATGAAAAGCTATGATGGTTTACCGTATCATCTCAAATCATGTTTTCTGTATATGTCAATCTTTCCTGAAGACTACAATATTAGCCGAAGGCGCTTGGTGCATCGGTGGAATGTAGAGGGTTACTCAAGTGAGGTGCGTGGCAAGTCTATTGGGGAAGTCGCTGATGGCTACTTCATGGAACTCATTGACCGAAGCATGACGCTACCGGTCAAAGCATCAATTGGTAGCAGAAAAGGTATTTCATCTTGCAAACTCCATGATCTGATGCGTGAAATCAGCATCTCAAAGGCAATGGAGGAAAATCTTGTTTTTAGAATGGAAGAAGGGTGCAACTCAAACACCCAGGGCACCATACGCCACCTTGCTATAAGCAGCAACTGGGAGGGTGACCAAAGCGAGTTTGAGAACACAGTGGACTTGTCCCGTATAAGGTCATTAACAGTGTTTGGGAAGTGGAAGCCATTTTTCATTTCTGACAAGATGAGGTTGCTGCGTGTGCTAGACTTGGAAAGCACCACTGGTCTTGTGGACCACCACCTTGAAGCAATCGGGAAGCTTCTCCACTTGAAATACCTTTCCTTGAGAGGATGTGCTGGTATCTTTCACCTTCCAGATTCTGTGGGTAACCTGAAGCAACTTCAGACAGTAGAAATTACTCAGACACAAATAATCAAGCTGCCGCAGACCATCAGCAAGCTTAGAAAGCTACAATATATTCGTGGCGGCGGAGGAGATCAGAGGATTCTTAATACTTACTCATATGACAGATTTCTTGAAATTAATTTTCCAGAGCAAATGCAGAACAAGCTATGCGTGTGGAGTCTCATTATGTTGGCATTTTGTCGTTCATGTTGCAGCCTTGAGGTTGCTAATTCATCTGTTGGCATTGTGGATGATGATAACTTAAATCGGCGCGATGTGTGCACTTTCTGGTGCAGCGTCGTGTTCCCTTTTATAGCAAGGTTTGCTGATCCCTGTGGCGTTGTAGCGCCAAGAGGGCTCAGGAAGCTGAAAGCCCTGCACACACTTGGGGTTGTGAACATTGCACGTGGAAAGGCCATGCTACAGGACATAAAAATGCTCACCCGGTTGCGCAAGTTAGCAGTGTCAGGCATCAACAAGAAGAACTGCCAAGAGTTTTGCTCCACCCTTGCTCATCTCAGTCAACTGGAATCACTGTCGGTGCAATCAGTACAAGAGGAAGGTCTACGCGGCTGCTTGGATGGCCTGCGCTGCCCTCCAAGAAACCTCCAGAGCCTCAAGCTGGATGGCGCTCTGGGCAAACTGCCAGAATGGGTCGCCGGGCTCCACAACCTCGTGAAGCTGAAGCTAGAATACACCATACTTACAGAAGTGGATGGCAACATAGAAGTCCTTGGCAAGCTACCAAACCTGGCCATCCTTCGTCTACTGAAGCAGTCTTTCAAGGCAGATGAAGGGTCTTGTTGTTTCACTTGCTGTCGGGAGGCATTCCCAAGCTTGACCGTGCTGGAGCTGGGATACGGAATTGGCATCAGATCAGTGGAGTTTGAAGAAGGAACAGCGCCTAATCTTGAGCTGCTGTGTTCCAACGACGAGAGAATCTCTTTTTCCGGGCTATCATCTCTCCGGAGCCTCAAGGAAGTTCTGATTGATAAGATGGAACACACTGCAGAGTCAATGGAAGACCTGCGGGCCCAGCTGACCAGGAATCCAAATAAACCTGTCCTGAAGTTCAAGTGAGCTGAGCGATACGTACGCAGCTCCCACTCCCCTCTTCCACCCTCTGTGTGTGTGGTGTGCGTGTAGTGTGTTCGTTTCATCTGATAGAGCCGGCCGGCGCTTGCTGATCGACTGTGGTGAAACTCTGGCTTCGGAGACCATCCCAATCTTTTCCCCCTTTGTGTGTTAATTGTTGTATGTGTGAATCAGAATAATTGGCATACTTCCTCCTGCAGCATTGCCAGATGTAAGAGGAGCATGTGTTCAGTGCAGTAACTCTCCTCAAAGAGTCAGTGTGGGCACTGCTGGCGTGTATTATTACGAGTTGTACAAGTATGCTCTGCATGCAGTCTTTGGACGGGCATCATGTGTGTTCCATTTTATTATCTGATCAAGTTGCACCAACTGGATGTGGTTTTTTCCCCATGCATCCTCACATCTGCTGATCTACGACTTGCATCCTCCTTACGATCTATCTCTGCTTTCATGAGGGAATCCCGTTTTGTCTCTGTGTAGATGAGCTTATTGGAACTTAGGGCATGTTTGGTTCCCATAAGTAAGATGACTTAAAGTGCAAAAAGTGCAAAATAAGTCACATGTGAAACCAAACAGCTCTGACTTAAAGTGTTCCAACTTATAAGTAGCATAAGTACCTCCACCCCTACTTAAAGTGACTTATTTCCACTTTTCCCTCTCATACCCTGTGTGGAGTTCACTGACTTATAAGTCGACCAAACGGGACTGACTTAAATCTAACTGACTTATAAGTCGAGTGACTTATAAGTCAGGCGACTTATGGGAACCAAACAGGACTTTAGATTTTCTGGTACGTTTACTGCTCTGGTGTAGATGTGTAGTTTGTCTCCCTGCATAGCGTGTTGTTTCTGTGTATATCTCAGTGCTGTCGTTTGCGCCGTGTCTCCAAATAACTCATGTTGTTCCTAGTGTAGTTCACTGAAATTTGTTTTTTCCATATGAGTTTTTACAAAAGTTGTTTGAATCTCAAATTTTGGGACAATGCACATCTAGTTTGGTACTGTTGGTGTGCAAAGTTTCAAAAATATTGAAAACTTCTAAGTGTGACATGCAAGACTATTTCGATAAACTCTGCGGTCACTTATACCAGCGGTAATGCATTTCTGTAATGCTACTAATGTTAGCGATTGAGAGATCACCTGCGCATCAAACTGAGCCTCCCTAACTCCAAAACAAAAAATCATCAAACTGAGCTTCCCTCCCGTATTTCCCTCATACAACTCCCGTGGTTTGCATCCATTGATTGCCGCGCCCTGCTCCGGCTGCCTCCATTATCTCATCAAAGCTGGACCTGGGAGACCGAGGGCCAGGGCAAGTTTTCAGCACAAGCAAAGGTACAGTGATGGGGAGTCTCTTGTCTTGATCTCAACGGGGCCCCCTCTCTGCTTCTTTGGACACGAGTACATATGCTTCTACTTTAGTTAGGTCACTTTGATTAAAGGTACATATGCTTCTACTTTAGTTAGGTCACTTTGATTAAAGTCAGATATCATTTGGGCTCAGATCGAATAGCTGAAATCAAAGTGACATAGCGACATAAAGATCAAGATGCTCGCCTTTAACGATTTCTCCTTCCAGTGTGTGCCAGCAAAGGATAAAGACGCATCATTTTGTTCTCGTTATCTCTTAGCGGCCTATTCATGTCTCGCCTTTCAACCAAAACTCTTCTCCTGTGGGCAGCAAAGTTCGCTACCTATTTATGAGCTTTCTATCTTTAGCATAATTTAGAAAGCTTTAGTATTTAATTCTTTAGAAATTTCTACGGATGACACATCAGCCATTGGTAACAATGGTAATCTATAGTCCATACAAAGATGGCCCCCTGCAGGTTATAAAATATTCGGTGGATAGACTTGCAGTATAGCAGGTGCAAGGTAGCACTAACTCCTGCACTGATGCTCAAACAAGCCACATGTCCTTCCAAATTCCAAGATAGCACCCTTGCTCCGACGTATTGCATCACACCTACATACTCCTTTCTCTCTATTCTTTGCAGCTCCTGAGACGGCAATAGTCATGAGGCACTCCCAACCCGGACTCTATAGTAGAGTCCATAGTCATTAATTACACTTCCACATAAGTAATTTGATGATGTGGCAAACAATTTAATGATGAGAGAGAGGTGAAAACTAAGAAACCAAGTCTAAATTAGACACCAACTCTCACCCTAGTAGCAGGTGCGGATAGATGGCTGCCCACATGCTCGGCGTGTCCGCTTATTTAATAAACAGCGAGAAGATCCTTCCAATATTAGATAGCACTCTATGATGCAAAATCTGCATTGGAGACTATAGTTTCTCTGATTCTTTGCAGCTCCTGAGACAGCAATAGTCCTTAAACCAAAGCCCTCAAAAGTCAAATGGATGTTCTCTCTATTTTTTAGGGTCACAAAAATACTTCCAACTCCAGCAATAACCCCATGGATAGAGGGCTCCCTAGAGACCCTCCAGGAATGGAGGGGGAGGGGAAAATGTGGAGGCCTCCCCAAAATTGGGAAACACGTAGGACCTGATGGAGTGCGTTTCTTTTAAACTTGGCCCTCTAAACTTAGGATAGGGGCTATTTAGAAGACCTGCTGGAGTTTCTTTTAGCATGTACAGAGGTAGGTAGGGAACTTTTTTAACGACACCTTGCACCAAGAATAATACAGTTCAATTGAGCTCTTGTTCCCTCTACCATGTATTTCTGAGCACTGGGGACCCTTCGTATTTTTTGTACTACATGCCAGTACATCCCGTTGCTCTGCTTGGATCCTCCCATGGTCATTATGGTTTAAATTGCAATAGTATTATATTCCAGCAGTTCGATTGTTAGTACTATGAACAAGAAATAAAATTAGCTTGTGTTTTTCAGATGCATGCGATATATAGTTCTGTTCCTACCTTTTTATTCCAACTTCTGTAGTTTGAGTTTTTAATCAATATGCATGCAGACGGCAACCAATAAAAGATTTCCTTAGTCTGCTGGAGAGCCTCATAACTTTTAAGAGTGGAAAACATTATTTAAAAATTTACAACATTGGTAATGTGGAAAAATTGTGGATTTGTACTGTTCAGGTTTATCAACATGGAACCAAATTGACGATGGAGCGAGGGTCTAGCTCAAATGAAGGCATAACCATCGATGATAACAACTCTTTGGTGGCCGATGAGGTTCTTGGGAATCAACATGTAGGCACTTCTTTGGAGGAATCCCTGCTCATCGGTCGAGAGAAAAAGTATGAAGTTATCAGTCTAATAATTTCAAATCAAGATGTCCATCAACAACTTATAGTGATCTCAGTGTGGGGAATGGGAGGTATTGGCAAAACTACTCTCGTCAAAGAGGTCTACCAAAGCAAAGACCTGAATGGCTTATGTGATAAATATGCTTGCATCACAGTGATGCGGCCATTCGTTCTCGAGGATATCGTTAAGAGCTTAGCTATGCAACTAGATTCAGAATCCTCTAATAGGAATGGCAATCTTGAAGACTTGGGTAATCTTTTGGAAGGAAAGAGGTGTCTGATTGTACTCATGACTTGTCTTCTGTTCAGGAATGGGACCAGATAATAGCAAGGCTCTCCAAAATGGGGAATACAAGTCAGATAATAATAGTCACCACAAGGGAAGAGAACATTGCGAAGCATTGCTCACAGAAACCAGAAAACATACACAAGCTCAAGGTTCTCGAATACAAGGATGCACTTGCCCTCTTCATGAAAAAGGTATTGATACAGTATATCTTTATACATTGGTTAATCTTTTTCTTCTAAATACTACACCTACGGAAAGGGATATTGGTATAGGTGCGACTTTTATCGTTCAGTAGTTGGCCTAGTGGCCTTTTGTGCAAAAAACACGTGTGAAGTAGGTTTTTGGTGGGGTGGACAGTGGATACAAATGGAATTAGTATTTCTTAACCGACACAAACCTCAAACCTGAAACCTGACAGAGAAAATATCGCGTATGACAATGGTTATCTGACAGTCTCTGTCCAACTTAGGCGTTGAGAAAACATTATTATGGAATTGAATATGAATGAGTGGTATCTGTCCGAAGTATATATGTAGCTGAATATTATTAGCTTGGTACGGCGTTGCAAGGTAACATGACAACAGATTGATACAATTTGGGTTGGTGATTGTATAAGCTGGACTAAAAGCTAGAGTGTTTGTATAAACTCAAGATTTATTCTAATAAAAATACATTTATTTAGTGATGCCTCATAAAAATACATTTACTAAAATAAGTTCATCTCAACTTTTTATGTCTACTTATCTGTATGTACCATGAAATTTTGAATTATACTCGGTGCATGCAGAAATAGTGAAAATTTTGTGAACATCTATTCCAATACTTCTTCCACTGCTAACAGCACTCTCATTTTGCACTGGGGTAAATATAAAATACATGGGTTACATTTGTGTGGACAAGACCATCCACATGCATCATATTATATGAAATTGGAACCATGCTAAAAATAACGATTTATATACTCCTCCATCATCCTAGAAAAGTAATTTTAGTTTTGTCATTAGTCAAACTTTCTTAAGTTTGGCCAAATTTATAGAGAATAGTATTAACATTTATGATACCAATTGGATATTCGATAAACTTATATTTACATACTCATTTCATGTCATAAATATTAATGATTTTCTTTACAACTTTCGGTCAAACTTGAAAATATGACTTCTTTAAAAACTAAAATGTATTCTTTGGTAGGAGGAGTACACTTGAATACATAATTTATGGAGTTTACTTCATAAATAATTGAAATTCACAAGGCATATTTTTGGACTACAGGTATTTAAGGAGACCACAAATTTGGATAACCATCCTGGATTGGCTGGAGAAGCAGAACTGATTCTGAAGAAGTGTGATGGACTTCCCCTTGCTATAGTCACCATAGGTGGCTTCTTGGCCAAGCAGCCGAAGACTCCTATGGTGTGGCGAAAACTAAATGAGCATCTTAGCGCGGAACTAGAGACAACCCAGGAGGGACCTCGTCAGGGTATGGACGTCACCGGCGTGCCCTAGGTCGGCCAGCAGTCCCTATGACACCATTTTGGCCATGGAGATCAATGGATGAACAACATTAGGGGTTTGGAAAAGGTGTTGAAAGGATAAAAAATAGAAGTAGTAGATTGAATCGATTGTGATGTCCTCAATCGGTCGTGACCCTTTGTAAATATAGGGTGGGGAGGTCTTGCCCTAGTAAGAGTCGAAACCTATCTTCCTAACTCGGATTCTACAGACCAAACTGGTCTAACCGCCCATGTGACCTGCCTGACAAGTCTGCGCGGGGTGCAGGTCTTCCAGAAGCCATATCTTCCTAATCTGGACTCTAATTTAGAAGTTCTACATATATATATATCTTGATCTACTTGACGAGAGCTATCCATTAGTGAAGTCCAAATAACCTTTTGAGCAACTTGATCAGGCCGGTCTCGACTGGTTGAATTGGGTCACAGGTGTGACCGGTTCCTCGAACCATGCCAAATTTGCGTGTCAACAAATTTCATTTATTATCCGCGTTTGAGTTCTGGTGTTTTGGCAAGCGTAAATAATTTTTGAAAAAATGGAGCTAGAGAATCTTTACACAATTTTTTCTTGTGCAATGAACAAAAACTAGCCTGGCCCAAAGCACAGCGACTGGTCACCTCTATCCTGCCATTCCATCATGAACAGTCATCATTGTTGGAGGTCATCAGGTCAAGTCTTCTTTTGTTTTCCTTTTTCCAGACCCACACCCACCACCACTTTCTCTTGGCTCTTCCCTTACATCTGGCAGCTATCCTGAAGCTCTGCAGCTGAACAGGCGAAGCAGCAGGTAGAGAAGAGAAGCAGCTCCATGGGAAACACCCTCGGCCTCGGCGCCGGCCTCGGCCTCGGCCTCTGCTTTGGTGCTGCGGCTCTGGCGCAGGTTAGAATCCGCATCCGTGCTGATCCAGAAATTTAATTTACAAACACTTTTAGATATCTTCGAAGCATCGAAAGCTATGATTTGTTCTAAAGTAGTAGGATCCATGCGAGCAAGGTCATCCTCTGACAGATCGTGTAGACAGCCTATTGTGCGCATACCTGACTTAGGCTAGCAAAATGAGGAATCTCAGACTGACGATTTTTTGTTTTTGTTTTTGAAAAAAAGGTAAAGTAGTTTTTTTTTCGAAAGAAACTGATGAAGGTCCTCCTGCTGGATCAATGTGTTTTTACTGAGACAGCGAGAGTAGAGCAGTTCGTGCAGCATTTTCACATGAATGCTATGTTTTCGGTATCCTGTGAGTGATTGGGCATTTTCTGTAGGCTGTTGGTCAAAACGCCGAACAATTCAAGAGGGGCAGGGAGGCACATGCCAACAGAGTGTTCACTCCTCAGCATCAATACAAGTGAGATGCTGCTCTTTGTTCATTCGTCAGGTTTCTAGCCCATTGATTCTGGTTTACTGTCTCCATGGCCTGACTCATTTTGCTCTGTCAGTGTTCACGGCGCAGAAGAGGACATCGACGAGTCTTCTGCCGAGCGGCTGTGCGATGCGATGAGCTACGCCAAGGCCAAGGCCAACACGATGATGATCCAGGTCCCAGTGTTAGGAACAGCGAAGAAATTCTGGCGATTATCTGACAAAGCGACTAGGATTAGCAGAAAACTTGCACTAATACTGAGCGGGCAACACTCAGATGGCAAGTATCTCACCGCACCTTTGCAGTTGTCCAATGTCCGGATCGGTAACAACAGATGGCAAGTATCTCACCGCACCTTTGCAGTTGTCCAATGTCCGGATCGGTAACAATGAAAGTGTCAAGCTGAGAGGGGTCAGTTTCACTGATAGAGGCTTCAGTATTGAGCGTGTGAGAGATGACTACAAGTACCTGGCCAAGGTCCTGATTGAGTTGATTAAATACTCGGGTGGGGATATCAACAATTTGCCTCCGGACCACATGGACTTCCTCGTGCTCATGTTGAGGAAACGTTACGGTGGAGATGAATTCCTGATTGTAAACAATGTTGCGCTGCTACCAATGGAAAACCGGTAATTTAAAAATTCTCCTCATTTTCACCGTCTTTAATTTGTTGCCACAGGCTCATTTTGTTACTTGTGTTCTCACTTCACAGCACTGAGGTCTTCCTGATGCTACACGATAGAATTGTCAATTATCTTCACCGTGAAGACCTAGCAAAGAAGAAGAGGATACTCTCTAAGCTCCCCTACAAGAACGACTGGTTGGATACTGCCAGGGCAAATGCAAGAATCAACCAGTGGGTTGAAAATGTTCAAAACAAGTACAAATTGACTCCACTTGATCTACTGCGCCTCAACAGAAATATAAGATGCCACCCGCATCAGTATGACAATGACGACATTGAAGAAACTCTGTATTGCGAATGGCCCGAGCTGCTCATGGTCATGGAAAAGATGTTACACTTGGAAGGTGAGCTCATTGCCACTAACATCCAAAACAAGTTCGGCTAATCAGTCCTACTGCAAAACAGACGTTTTATGGGTTTCCTGCAGATATTAAGCTACTGTTCTTCGATCTTCGTTGTGAAAGTTTCTTGTGATGGATTGATGGTTTGTGTAATAGGCTAGTTACTTGCTTTCTTCAATTCAAACAATTTGAAGGTAATGCTGAACATGGATTGTAAAACTATGCTGTAAAATATTACCCCAATTCGGATAGCTTTTCATAATGGTAAAGGTACTCGAATATGAGCAAGTATCCATAATTATCCGTATCGTACTAGTATCCGGATATTCAAAGTTGGATTTCTAAGATCCAAATACGATGAATATCACTATTTGACACATCATCTACTGCTCGTATCCGAATCCGATCCGAGAATTCAGTCCAAGAAAGAAAAACTATCCGTATCTGTATCCACAGTAAATTGGCTGGACGGGAGGGTTGGTCGTTTTTGTGCTGGGCCGTAGTCATTTCTAGTTGGGTCGGGCCGTATTGCTGAATCCAAATATTTGTGGGCCGTAGTCATCCCGCGCATCGCCAAATTTTCTCTCCCGCGCACAGCGCCATGAGTTGTCACGACTGCTGCCGACTTAACTGCACGCCGTCCCAGTTTGGCTACCAATTTGCTTGACCAAATGATATCCGTCGCAAATTTCATCAGAAGCAAAAAAAAAAAAGGGTACATACATGGCATGTACGTATAGGGGGGACATGAAAAGAGAATGCAAGCCATAGATCAGCTGATATGAGGATGCAGAGGGAAAAAAAATCACATTAGACATGATGTCGAAGCGCTGAATCAAACGCTTTCCAACCCAGAGTAGTCTCTTCTTTTTTACCATTTCCTCTGAACCGGCTGTTCTTTTAAGCCGGCCTCCAATGAGTTAATTTCTGCTGCGATCGGCCTGACGTTTTCAGTCAAGGCAACCCATGTACATATCCACCTGCTTCCTACTTAATGTAAAGGCAGAGCACCTGCCGTTGTTCTAAAAAAAACATCCGGTAGGTGCAACGCGATCAGATAATAAAATGGCAACACACATGATGCCCGTCCAAACACTCTGCGTGTAGAGCATACTAACTCAAGTACTAGTACGTACAACTCGTAAATAATTGCGTGCCCGCTGACTCTTTGAAGAATAATTACTGAACTGAGAACACATGCTTCTCTTACATCTGGCAATTAACACACAAAGGGTTAAAAAAACTTGGGATGGTCCGATGTCAGAGTTTCACCACAGTCGATCAGCACGCGCCGGCCGGCACCATCAGATGAAACGAGAACACACTACGCGCACACCACACAGACTGCAACGTTGTTGTGCAGATACACACAGGGCGTGGAAGAGGGGAGTGGGAGCTGCGTACGTATCGCTCAGCTCACTTGAACTTCAGGACAGGTTTATTTGGATTCCTTGTAAGCTGGTCCCGCAGGTCTTCCATTGACTCTCGATTGTAATATCTCTTATCAGTCAGAACTTCCTTAAGGCTGCAGAGAGATGATAGCCCAGAAGAAGCGATTCTGTCGTTGCAACTCAGCAGCTCAAGCCTAGTCATTGTTTCTTCTTCAAACTCCACTGATCTGATGCCAATTCCGTATCCCAGCTCCAGCACGGTGAAGCTTGGGAATGCCTTCCGACAGCAAGTGAAACAACAAGACCCTTCATCAGCCTTGAAAGACTGCTTCAGTAGACGAAGGATGACCAGGTTTGGTAGCTTGCCAAGGACTTGTACTGTGCTATCCACGTCTGTTAGCTCAGTGCGATATAGCTTCAACTTCTCAAGGTTCTGGAGGCCCGCGATCCTTTCTGGCAATTTGCCCAGGGCGCTCAGCAGCTTGAGGCTCTGGAGGTTTTTTGGAGGGGAGCTCAGTTCATCCAAGCAGCCACGTAGACCTCCCTCCTCTCGTGAGTGCACCGAGAGTGATTCCAGGTGGCTGAGATGTGCAAGGGTGGAGCAAAACTCTAGGCAGTTCTTCTTGTTGATGCCTGATACTGCTAACTTGCGCAACCGGGTGAGCATTTTGATGGCCTTTCCACGTGCGATGTTCACAACCCCAAGTGTGTGCATGGCTTTCAACTTTCTGAGCCCTCTTGGCATTACAACACCGGCCCTTCCATTCTAAAAACAAGATTTTCCTCCATTGCCTTTGAGATGCTAATTTCACGCATGAGGTCGTGGAGCTTGCAAGAGGAAATCCCTTTTATGCTGCTAATTGATTCATTGACCGGTAGGGTCATGCTCCGGTCAATGAGTTCCATCCATAGACTTGCAGCGCACCTCTCTTGAGTAACCCTCTGCATTCCACCGGTGAACCAAGCGCTTTCGGCTAATGTTGTAGTCTTCAGGAAAGATGGATAGATACAAGAAACAAGACTTGAGAAGTGCTTGACCCCTTCGGTTGTACGGTTTCATCCCTAGTTCCAGCCACCCCGTTCCGTCGGCCTCATCGAGCCGTCGCCCAGCCCCACGCGGTCGCGCCGCCACGGGAGGGGTGTTGTGCTTGGCCGCGAGGTGGCCCCCCTCAAGCGAGCGGTTCCTCGACACCTCACTGGGGCCTCAGGGTTCTTTTCTTCTCCTCTCTCTCTCTACGAGCGATCTCTAAGCAAGGTTAGTTGGGGATCTTCCTGCCTTAGCGGCTCGTCAGCCGTTGGGATGTTGGCTTGTGTACGCTCTGTTCGGCTTGTAGCATCGCGTCTGCGGTGCGTTGCTACGGGCAATAAAAAAAATCCGACAAAAATACATATAGCATGAGAAACATGATTTTTTATACCCAACATATAAATAGTCTAATCAACAGCTAGGACCAAAGGATATTGTTTGCTTGCTTGTGTCAATACTTGTAATAGAAACTAATATAAACAGTATATCTGCTCTTAATTCATACAAATAAGTGAAAGATCACAGAATAGATACAGAGTCTTGATGTCTTGGTGATACATAGTTGAATAAAACAAACTTTCACAATTATGTTTTCAAAGATACAGATATAACAACCTTTCTACTATACAAATCTTAAAAAGACCTCAACCTGTACCCAAGCATCTAGCATGTAGTGTATTTGGAAAAAACAGAGCACCTGTCATTGTACATGATACACATCACCTGACTATGAGGGATTTTAAAACAATACTAATATTTAAGAGAGCATTCAACATTGAACTCACAAATTTTAAAATGATGTCGGTGTGAATCCTTCGATCAATCTAATAAAGATGAGTTGTGCACCCAAGTACGGCTTATCTTCACATTATATAAAGTACAATTTTTACTTTCGAATATAGAATAAATGAAGAACAATTGAACAGAGAAATCAGCATTGCTAAACAATTTGTCAACATCGCGGGCTTGCCTTTTAATCCAAAGACACACCTTCACTGTGTGATTCTCAACATTTGTCAACATGAATCATATAGGATAAGAGTTATCACTAATTATTTTTCTTACAGAATTGTAAATCAAATCAGGATTAAAGTAGAATTTGGATTCGGGATAGAAAGCAAAAGGGATGAAATAAAAAAACCGGTTTCTGCCATGGAGGTTGTCTGCCCCAAATCAAGCAATTACAAGAAGAGGATGAAATCCAATCATAATTTAGACCTGTGAACAATTGTTTAGTTCTGTGAAAAAAATATGGGAATTAGTGTGCAAATAAAAGAGCATTGCTACGGGCTATGAAATATTTCTAACATGAAAAACATGGTACTGATATTAACAACATACTCCCTCCATAACATGCATAAAAATAGACAAAGTCATCATGGTTTCCGTTCTCTCTATTATAATAAAAGTCATGTATTCACTATATCCAAAAAACGCAAATATAAGAAGAATAGTAGGACACAAGCACTACATCTTATTAATGTATAGTTTCCATTATTTGTTCTCCAATGGGTTATTGAACTTCCCTCCATATAATTTCTACAAGAAGACAAATTCAGGTTATCAGCTAAAGCTTCAAAATATATGTTACCCAGATGTATCTCAATCTATCCATCCAAAATTCAATATTTAAATTGCAGTCCAAATATTTTGGAAAAGGGCCGTCTGAGTTAACAAGAAAACAGGATTAGTCATAGGGTGCTAAAGGAAATAATATCTCGTGGGTCTGATTTCATATTTCACTCATCTGCTACATGGTATTGAGATGCTGGAAACAAGCAATTGGTTCTACAGACTACAATATGTTCATGTCTTCAAGAAAAAACATCTGTAATCAAACTCAAAAATTCTCATTCACGTACCTACCTGTATATAAGATACTTGTTTTGACATTTGATCAATCACACCTGGGACACACAAAGAGAACATTTCAAATTAAATGCCAACAACAAGCAAAATGGATTCCAACCATGTGTGCATCTACAAAATTGGTCGCCAGCTTACAGAAACAAAGTGTAAGCCAATATTATTTAAGCTTTATATGTATCTCCATAACATTTTTCTTAGGAAGGTGGGAACTGGGAAGCTTGTTACTTGCAATGCAGCAAATACTCTACCAGTTGCATTTATCATCAGTTTGCTCCTGTCCTCGTCAGACAATCTCTAGAGAGCTATACATGCACTTCTAACAAGGGCGGGCTCCTCCTTATCCAGTTATCATAGCGTCCAAACCCAATGAATAAGAATGGAGAAGCAACAGTTAGAACAGCAAAGGAAAGGTTCAGATCAAAATCTGGTATACAGGTTAATCAAGAGTAGCTTATCTAAATTGTAGAGCAATCCATTGACCTGTCACTGGAAAAAGTAAGAAAAAAAATCTTAAAAATTCTGAATGTGGGATCCTAAAAATCAGAATGGGCAGATTGAGGAGGAACGAAACAATACCTCCATGTTACAGATACACAGTCGGCTCCGCTTCACCTTGCCCGCGAATCCGGATGGCTGCCTCATCTGTGGGCTCCGCCCGGCACCTATCGCCTCCCTGTAACCCTTCCTAGTTTCACCTGCGAGATTGAAGTTCTGCGCATCGTGAACTACTGCTGCCGACGCGACGCAGATGGAGGAGAGGTGTTGAGGTACGCCGCTCCCGCACCCATGTCCGCCTGCTCATGGGCTTTAATCAGCAAAAGCATGAATCGGATTAAAACCTAGTAAAATTGGATTGAATCAAATCAAAGAGAAACCAAAGTTCCAGACCAATGGCTATGGGGGAATCAATGGCGGCCTCTGGAGATCGCTGTGGCTATCGCTGTTCCGTTGTCTTCGCCTTCTGTTGCTCGTCCGCTATGCCGTCGTGTCCCCCGATCAAGGTCGTGGCGACATACTGCAAACCTTGTGCAACAGCGGCGGGATTTGGTCGGAGATGGCGGCGGTGTACGATGGCCATATGGCTAGGGTGGCGTCTTGGGGGGCTGAGACAGAAGGTACGGGTGGGACGACGACGCAGATGGAGACCGACCTAGGGGTCGCAGCCTCGCGGGTGGCGCGTAGCACCGTGGATCGGGGAAGGGGCGGGGGTCAGCGGCGGCGGGTGGGACGACGGCACAGATGGAGACCGACCTAGGGTCGCAGCCTCGCGGGTGGCGCGTAGCACCGTGGATCGGGTTCAGCGGCGGCGCCGTGGATAGGGAGGAGGGAACGAGGGGGCGCGGAGGTAGGTGACGTCGTGCGACGGATTAATAGTTTGGTATAGATTTTACAAATCAGTCGGTAGTACTTTTCTTTCAGAACAAATCTGTCGTAGTTTGTTATTCTATTACCACCTCAGTGTCGTCTGCCCCAAATAACTCTCACTTGATAGGTAGCAATATCGGGCAATTTCACGAGTGAGGCATTGTTGACAGGAAATTGTGACTAAAAAAAGATGCCTTATACCATGCATTAAATGGTATTTGATAAAGTTATAGATTTGTTACAGACTTTGTAACACCATGAAATTTTTCGATTTCAGGATGTTAATAGAAAGAATAATAAAATAATGATTTCTCATAATTTTTAAAAATTTGCCCAACATTTATCTTCTTTACAGAAAATTTAGAATATGGAAATAATTGGTTGTTTTTTATCAAATAAAATGGTTCTATGAGTGTTGCATTCATTTTGGTTTGCTTGGTTTTTGGTTGGTTTTCAAAATCATAAAAAGTTCAAAGTCCAAAAACCACCCCTAAACCCTTCTCCCTTTCTCTCTTTTTTTTCTGCCCAGTGGCCCACCTTCTCTTTTTTTTTCCCGCAACCCAGCTCCTCTCACTCAGCCCAAATCACTTTCTGGCTCACCTCTTTCCCGACCTAGCTGCGGCCTAGCTTCCTCCTTCCCTCACTCCTACCCGCTGACAGACGGGGCCCATCTGTCGGGTCCGTCTTCCACCTCTAGCCAGTCGGCCGCTTCCTCATGGCCGCATCGCCGTGCTTCCCGCGCCCGTCCCTCTCGTGCCCTCCCTCTTCCTCCACCAAGCGGTCTTCAATGCTCAGTGGAGCACTCACGTTGCCGCCTCCTCTCCCACTCAAAACGGCCTCCCCTAAAGCTCCACCGCCATTCATGGCCGTCCACCACCGAGCACCATCATAGCTGGCTCTTCCTCTCCCCTCTCCGCCTTATAAAAGGCGAGCCCGAGCCCCTGCATCCTCGCACCAATCTCCTCTGCTCTTCCTCGCGCACAGCGCAGTAGCCATTTGAAGCCCGAAGCGTCGTAGAGCTTAATCGCTGCTCCACCCGTGCGCCATCACCGAGCGCCACTTGATTCGCTAGCCAGGAGTCCTCCCGGAACATGAAAGCACCACCAAGAGGACGCCGTCATTGAGCCGAGCACCCACCGCCTTTCCTCGTCGCCGCTGGAGCTTCGTCTGACCTAAATCGAGCCAGCCGACGTCCACCGTCTCCACCGAAATCCGGCCATCTCCGTCCATCTCTGTCGCTGGTGAGCACACCCCTGTGACCCCCTCACCTCCCTCTCTTGGTTTTCCACCTCACGGATGACCTTCCCCAACCAGAGCGCCATCATTTTTGATTAGCCAGGGGCCTTTTGTCGGAGCGAGATCCTCTACCATCACTCGCTTTGGTGGCGCATCGCAACACATCTTCTGCTCCGCCGCATCCCACGGTAGTTGCGAGAAGAGAAAAGCTACTGGCACGACACTTTTTAGTTCGCGATGAAGGCCCATCTCAGCTCACGACTCAGTCCCTTTCTTTCCCCTCGCGGCTCACGCGACAACATCATCGTCTTCTTCCCCGTCGCCACTGCCGACTCCGGAGGGCACGGGCAGGCGATCGCGCCATTGCCTTCTTCCCGTCGCCTTATGATGCGTTGATACTTGTGAAAGCCCTCAGACGATACTAGATACTCATGACATCGTCGTGATATCGATAATCACTCGATACTTGTCGGACAAGTATCGAATATTTTTAAATAATTTTAAAAAATAAAATGATTCCGATAATTTGTTGACACCTTCCCGATTCTATCCCGACACTTAAAACCATAACCCCTCATTACGTGTATAAATACGCCTCTATGCACGAGGACCCTCTCAACACACATCCCCACATCGTTGTTATTTTAGTTTGCTTCCATGTTCAAACCGAGAGTAAGAGTCACTAGGTGAGGGTGAATAACAGAAGACATGATGAAATACAAAATAACAAAGAATCAAGTACTCTAATAACTTTTTAAGTGGCTTTTTTGAATTGTGCATTTATTTATATTTTTATTAAATATAAATATAATATATATATTAGCGTATCCCCGTATCTGTATTTTTGAAAAAATGACGTATCAGAGTATCGATGTATCGTGTATCCGTATCCATATCCAAGTATCTGTGCAACGTAGCCCGTCGCCACTGCCGGCTCCAACGCAGAGGGGCATGCCGTGGCCACTGCGTGTTCTTTCGTGCGCCACTCGGGCGCGGCCCAGGAGGGCCGTTCGCTGTTGTCCAAGATCTGCCACGATCGCCCACTCACGTGCTCCCTCGATGGGAGGGGGCCCTCCCCCGCGTCGCCGGCCTGGCACCTCACGTGGCTCGTACCCATACCCGCCCGCGTCCAGGCTCAACATTGGCTACGTCCAGGAGCTCAAGGTGCTCGGCTACCTGGACACAAAGTGTTGACACCCGAATTTGGCATGTCTGGGAGGACCGGTTAGACCGCCTTGGCAACCCGGTTAGACCGGTCTAGGCAAGTTGCTCAAAAGGTAATTTGGACACCACCATTGGATAGTTCTCGTCGAGTAGATCAAGATCCATATATAGAACGTCCAATTCGGAGTCCGGATGAGAGAGATATGACTTCTGGAAGATCTGCAGTCGGACACGCGGTTAAACCGGGTCCCGGGGGCGGTTTGACCGGCCTACCCTGCCAAATCCGAGTTAGGAGTTGTATTTCGACATGGAATTTGTATAGGCTTCGACTCCTACTGGGGCAAGACCTCCCCACCCTATATTTATGAAGGGCCACGGCCGATTGAGGGGAAGACAATCGAATCAAACATTACCTTTACTTTTTATTTCCAAACCCTAGCTTTTCCAATCTCCATGGTGTTCCTCTACTGATCTCCACGGTCATAGATGACATCCTAAGGCTTGCTGGTCGACCTAGGACACGCCGGCGACGTCCACGCCCTGACGGGGTCCCTCCCGGGCGAGAGCTTCGACGGCCTTTGCTAGTTTGCTTGTAAACTAGTCGTTCTTCGCCACGTAAGTGCGTTGTTTATCTCTTTGCTGGTTTGCTCGTAAACCTAGTCGTCTGCCATCACGTAAGCATGGTATTTACCTTCCCGAACGACCATCCCTAGCCAAAACCCTAGGGGGCGGTCTAACCTCCTTGCCAGGGCGGTCTAACCTCCCTAGGCAGCATCTTTGCCTTTTTGGTTCGTTCGTGATCCGCACGCTCTAGTGCTCTCGTGTGTTGGCCATAAAAAGTGTCAACACATTTTGGCGACTCCGCTGGGGAAGAAAGATCTGGTTGCTCAAACCGTTTTATCGATCCCTAGCCTTTTACCTAATTGATCTATTACTATCTTGATTCGCCACTATAGTTGAATCAGGTCTTTTGAGACTGATTGCATCTATAATTGTCACATTGCATCAGGCTGCCCAAGCCGTTTGCGTTGTGTTTTGTCTTGCTTGCTACTACATATTGAAGATTAAAAGTGAAGCGAGACTTTGGTCATTGATTGCTTGGATTTTGGAAGATATCTGGATTTATCTATATTACAAGATCTGAAGCATCAAGACTTATTATGGCGGGCTATCAATATACTTCGCATCAATTCATCTACAACGAGCCCAAGGTACAATTTGCAAATACATTGCCTATGTCTAATGTTAATAGTTATTTTGCAAGTACCATAAATCCTCATGTTGATGTTGCTAGATTTGATAATAGTAGGCATATTGCATCGGCTAGTACTTATTCAGATGGTGTTAATTATGCAAATTATGATTCTGAATTTTATATCCAAAAGCCATTGTCAAATAATATGCATGCTTTGAGTTTTAATGATACTAACAACATACAACATTACACTCACACACCGACTGTGCAACAAGTTCAAAAGTCGGTTAACATGTATCAAGGCCAAACTAACATGGTGAGTTCGGCCAATTATTATGGAACACTGCATACTAGTAATTTTACTAATATTCAACAAGGTGTTTCATCTATGCATTCATCGGCTGGAAATTCAATGTATATGATTATGCCACAAAACTTGCCGGTGAATGAGAAAGTTGGTTATGCTAATTCTAGCCATCCGACCAGCTATTCTCAAACATCATGTGCCACCAATCTCTATAATATTCAGCAAGGTAGAGATGAATGCTTTTTAAGTATTTAGAACGATTCAAAGAAATAAAGAGTCAATATTTTAATTTATCTATTTCTGATTCAGATCTAGCTAATCTTGCTTTTAGAGGTTTAAAATCATCCCTTAGAGATAGTTTGAAAGGCATAGAGTTTCATTCGCTTGCTAGTGCTTGTAAGGGCTATGGCACATGAACTAAGAATGAAAAAGAAGATGAAAACAATTCAAATTTGATGAATGTACAATCTGAATTTGTTATAAAAGAGTCAAGTCTTGCTGCACAAGAGCATGTTAAGCATAACAAAACAGCAATACTTGATTTTTCTAAAGTCAAGGTGTCGTGCACTTTTCTAGTGATTATCATATCATTGGACGATAAGTTCAGCTAAGAAAAATTCAGAAAATCAAATTGTTGAAAACCAAGACAAAGGAGGCGAGAAGAAAACATTGGCATGTCGACACGAGGTGATTTCCAAAGAAATTGAAGACCCGGTCTAACCGGCCCCATGACCCGGTCTGACCGGCCTATACAGAGTGTGACTGTTGGCTGCCATCTGGAGGAGAAGTATGACATCATTCACATCAAGCTTCCTCGCCTCTCCAATTTATTTGATAAGGTATGTTTTGCAAGTAATTCCCAATCAGATCCTACATTTTCAATTAATTCATTTGTTAATGATTGTATCATAAATAGTTCTAAGAGATCGATTGAGGATGGTAGTTTACTTGCTAGTAATAGTATACCTTCAAATTCAATCAGCCAATGCATTGTGAAAATTAAAAAGGCTGATCATAAAAATACTTTGACATTTAAATTTTCTACATCATCACTATCAAAGTTTTTCTCTTCATGGTGTGCTTATGGTTATTCTGGACTTAAATGCAAGAGATCAAAGCCGAGAGCAGTTGTGAAGTCCGATGCTAATATAGTGATCAATTCTAAAGCATCGGGTATGGGAAGCGCTAAGAAAGGTATAGCCGAATGGGTCGATGAGAAATCTGAACCATTCGTTTGCTTGGCCTTAAAGCCTTCTCCACAAAAGCATCGGTTGGAAAAAATTAAGTACACCTTTGATTTAACTTTGTGTGATAATATATTTGATATCTTGCTAGAGAATAATTTTATTAAACTCTTTGATCACAAAGTTAGTCCATCGATCACCTCCTGAGTTAGGAGATCGAAAATATTGCAAGTGGCATAATTCTTTTAATCATTATACTAGTGATTGCAATATTTTTCGTCAATTCATACAATCGGCCATTGATTCTAGTCGATTGAGGTTTGCTCAAACAAAAGGGGTTGACCAGTTGGCCACAATTGGTTTTGATGGTAAAGGATCATTAAATCGGTTAGCATCAGCCGGTTTATCCAAAGATCTGAATTTAATTGCCAAAGAGGAAGATTCAAAGCTCCCAAGTGATGAGAAAGACATCGTCCATGACTTGCAAGATCAAGCAATTATTGAGGACGATGAGCTTATCAAAATCCCAGAAGTTACTAGGGGGCAAATAGATTTTTCTCCATCAAACCAAGAACCTTGTCGCCATGCAGTTAGAACAGTGTTAGACCGCCTAGGCAAGGAGGTCTAACCGGGTTGGAACAACAGGTCAGACCGGCTTCCCAAGTCGGTCAAACCGGGTCAGGTCTGAAAGATCAAAAAATGTTGAGACCTGAACGTCCTGTAGGTAATGGAGGTAAAGACCATGTCAAGCACAATGGTAAGAGGCCGAAGCTCACCTTTGCTGAACTTCTAGCTAAATATCAAAAAGATAATGAGGCCAAGCGTGCTAATTGGTCAAATGATGCTAAATATTCAAGATTGCCTTCTAGACATAATTATGGGAATTGGAATCGGCAAAGAAAGGGTTTTCATTCAGCGGCAACATATTCTCCTTTTGAGCCATCAATGCCGGTTTCATATGCTCCATATCCCACTAGTGCTCATCCTTATTCATCATGGGGGTGGAGTGATTCATGGACACATACTCCTTCATATTTCAAACCATATCACGTTGAGTATGCAGCTCCAAGGCGACCATCACGTGCAAGGCAGCCATATGTTGAAAGTGACCGTTTTGAGTATAAAGATTGGTCTAGTGCTCAAAACAAGAAAAATGTTGTCAAGCAAGTTTACCGAGTGAAAAGAGATGGTCGCAAGGATAAAAGTTCAGATCTGAATTCAATTAATGAAAAGCCGATTAATGTGTTGATCACTTCAGCTATTGGTGGCAAAGGGAAGGAAAAATCATCTGTTGATCCTCCAAGTGCCAAATCTGAACAAAAGGAAGTGAAGAGGTCGAAAAACAAGAGAGGAGCACTGCTGTCCAAAACTGAAGCAAAGTCAAGTCATCCGCTTGGTTTATCAAATTGGCAGAAGAAGAAGCTACAAAAGCTTAGTTCTCAAGAGCTGAGGAAGAAAGGCATGGCATGGATTCCTAAAGGAAGCATTCGGACTCAAGACATGGGTAATGATCAAGCAAAAGGTGCAACACAGTTGAAGTAGAAGAAAAGATATGAGAGACGGTCTTCAAAATTGAGGTTTGCACCAAATCATCAAAATTATTGGTCATTACCTAGTTTATTTACTTTACAAATGACACATATGTCTATGTTTTGGAATTCATCCTTAGATATACATGATTATCCCTCGTACTCTTATTTTGGTCCTTGGGTTCCACATGGATCATATTTATATCATAGAGGGCTATCACCAAATTACTATGCATATTGATTTTGCGAAAGCCGAAATATTTAGTTTTTAGAGATGGTTTTGATTTCTGAATTTATATATCTCTACTCTTTTATTTCGGTTGTGCATATTCTTATGGATGGATTCTTTATGGATGATATTGAATTATCGTCTTTGACAACATACATGGCCGATGAATCTCTTAGCTCATCGTCCTAAAGTGATAAGCTTCCCGATGAGAGGTTTCTTATAACCATTTTGGTGCCTTAAGTGCTCAGGGAGGGGGGGGGCAAGACTTAAGCAAAAAGAGTAATTTATCACTTTGGAGTTTCTATTTACTGAATCGGCTTACAAGATTTCTTAAAATGTTGGTGTTGTCCTAATTTCACCAAATAATAATATTTTGAGATTTTTAGCCGGTTGATATATTAAACCTCAATTAACAAGCCGAATGTGAATTTTTCTATTCAGGCTAGAATTGGGGATCCATGGTTGTAAAAATCATACATAGACATTTAGTGATTCATTGTTTAAGGTGCAGCAAGCATTTATGTTTAAATGGGTCACTAAATATTTTCTTAATGAATGTCCAGAGAATTATTTCAATTTTATATCCACCTTGTATCTAGACACAAAAGTTCAGGATCAATATCCTAAAATAATAAACGTCAGGCTACAATGTCCAAGAGGACATTTACATGAGAGAGGCCGATGTTTAAAGAGTATTGGGGCACATCCTGGACCAGCCGGTCTGACCGCCATCGTGACCGGCCTCGATCCACTGGGCCCCGACTGCGTGCCACCGGTCACGCCGGGTCCGTCTTCCACCTCTAGCCAGTCGGCCGCTTCCTCATGGCCGCATCGCACTGTCGTTTCCCCGGCGCCCGTCCCTCTCCCGTGCCCCTCCCTCTTCCTCCACCAAGCGGTCTTCAATGCTTAGTGGAGCACTCACGTTGCCGCCTCCTCTCCCACTCAAAACGGCCTCCCCTAAAGCTCCACCGCCATTCATGGCCGTCCACCACCGAGCACCATCATAGCTGGCTCTTCCTCTCCCCTCTCCGCCTTATAAAAGGCGAGCCCGAGCCCCTGCATCCTCGCACCAATCTCCTCTGCTCTTCCTCGCGCACAGCGCAGTAGCCATTTGAAGCCCAGCGTCTGGAGCTTAATCGCTGTTCCACCGCGGCGCCATCACGGCGCCACGATTCGCACGGCCAGAGTCCTCCTGAACATGACAGCACCACCACGAGGACGCCGTCATCGAGCCGAGCACCCACCGCCTTTCCTCGTCGCCGCTGGAGCCTCATCTGACCTAAATCGAGCCAGCCGACGTCCACCGTCTCCACCGAAACCGCCATCTCCATCCATCTCGCCGGTGAGCACACCCCTGTGACCCCTCGCCTCTCTTGGTTTTCCACCTCACGGATGACCTTCCCCAACCAGTAGCGGTTGCTTTTTGACCGCCAGGGGCCTTTTATCGGAGCGAGATCCTCTACCATCACTCGCTTTGGTGGCAGACTGCAGTCAACACATCTCTGCCGTTCCGCTCGCATCCTACGGTAGTTGTGAGAAGAGAAAAAGCTACTGTGCACGACGCTTTTTTAGCCCACGCGCGGAAGGCCCATCTCAGCTCACGACTCAGTCCCTTTCTTTCCCCTCGCGGCTCACGCGACAACATCATCATCTTCTTCCCCGTCGCCACTGCCGGCTCCAGCGCAGAGGGCACGACAGCATCGGCCGGCTGTCTTCTTCCCCGCTGCACCGCCGGGCTCCAACGCAGAGGGGCACGTCGTGGCTACCACTAGTGTTCTTTCTCGCGCCACTGCCGGCTGCAGTGTCAAGAGGAGGGCCGTTCGCTCTTGTCCAAGATCTGCCACGGCCGCCCGCTCACGTGCTCCCTCGATGGGAGGGGCCTCCCCGCCACCGCCTCGGCACCTCACGTGGCTCGCACTCCGCACTGCGCCCGGGCTCAACATTGGCTACGTCCAGGAGCTCAAGGTGCTCGGCTACCTGGACACAAAGTGTTGACACCCGAATTTGGCATGTCTGGGAGGACCGGTTAGACCACCCTGGCAACCCGGTTAGACCGGTCTGGGCAAGTTGCTCAAAGGGTAATTTGGACACTACCATTGGATAGTTCTCGTCGAGTAGATCAAGATCCATATATAGAACGTCCAATTCGGAGTCCGGATGAGAGATATGACTGAAGATCTGCACGGACACGCTTAAACTGGTCCCGGGGCGGTTTGACCGGCCTACCCCGCCAAATCCGAGTTAGGAGTTGTATTTCGACATGGAATTTGTATATGCTTCGACTCCTACTGGGGCAAGACCTCCCCACCCTATATTTATGAAGGGCCACGGCCGATTGAGGGGAAGACAATCGAATCAAACATTACCTTTACTTTTTATTTCCAAACCCTAGCTTTTCCAATCTCCATGGTGTTCCTCTACTGATCTCCACGGTCATATATGACGTCCTAAGGCTTGCTGGTCGACCTAGGACACGCCGCGGCGACACCATCACGCGACGGGTCCCTCCCGCAAGAGCTTCGACGGCCTTTGCTAGTTTGCTTGTAAACTAGTCGCTCGCCACGTAAGTGCGTTGTTTATCTCTTTGCTGGTTTGCTCGTAAACCTAGTCGTCTGCCATCACGTAAGCGTGGTATTTATCTTCCCAAACGACCATCCCGAGCCAAAACCCTAGGGGGCGGTCTAACCTCCTTGCCAGGGCGGTCTAACCTCCCTATGCAGCATCTTTACGTTTTTGGTTCGTTCGTGATCCGCACGCTCCAGTGCTCTCGTGTGTTGGCCATAAAAAGTGTCAACACAAAGGCTCCACGCGCTCCAGATTTCCAACACTGTCATCAAGGTCAAGTTCAATCTCATCAATTGTGTGTGTGCGCGCGTGCTTCTCCATTCAATTACATCGTCATTAGTGTTATGTTTGAGTGATGTGAATTGCGAACGAATTTCAGGGTGGAACAAAGTCAACCCCACGGACCATCTGGCAGTGAAGGTCAGTTTTGGAGTCCGCAAGGAGGCCAAGATGCTGCCAAGTTTTCTTAGGTGCTCAATTTCAAGTTCTAGCAGGAGACAGGCCCCATCAGCTGCCTGCAGTCCCAAATCAAGAGAGTGGTGTTCAAGAACTTCCGAGGGAACCACAGCGAGACGAGCGCGTGGAGGTGTTGAGTCCATCCTCTACACGTTCTGAACTCCAGCTGCAGAGCATGGCCAGAGGGCCACCAAATCGCATTGAGCATGACTGCAAATGTAACAAATTTAACAGGGTGTACATGGGGAAATTTAACGCAAAGAAGAATCAAGGGATCAGTACATAAGAGGAGGAAGATTAACGCACCTGTTTCTTAGATGGAAAACAGATTGCATCGCTGGCGCTGTAAACAGCGCCATCGCGCCAAAATTGTAGTGGTAGCGCTAAAAATATCAGCAACCGCTCTCTTTCTGGAGTCTGGGCCTGTTGGGCTGAAGCCCAGCACGTGAAGGCAAACCTAGTACGTGCGTTGGGTTCATATCAACTCAAAGTACGCGTTAGGAGCAATGTTGAATTTTTTAATATTTTTTTCGACGATTTTCCAAAAATAAATAGCCGTTTCAAACTTTATCAAAACTAGCCTCGAACCGCCATTTGAAGCAGAGCGTCAACGGTGAAAGGCGGTTGGGAAGGAAAGGCGGTTGACCGACCAGCCATTGTGTGGCGGTCCAACCGGCCCTTTGAGCGGGCAGCGCGAGCTCCCGCCGTTTGAAATGGCGGTAGGTGTCCCCCCTCCTATAAAAGCAGCTGCACCCCGGGGTGGAGCTCTCAGCAGCATCAGTCGACGGAGGAGCTCCCAGCAAAGACATCCAGGTAGAGAAGGAGGTGACCACATCAAGCTCTTGGTTCCTTTAATATTTCTAGAACTTCTGAAAATAGTTTAGAAATTCAGAAAATAGTTTAGAAATACTAGAATTAGCGTAGAAATTCAGAAAATAGTTTAGAAATACTAGAATTAGCGTAGAAATTCAGAAAATAGTTAAGAAATTTAGAAAATAGTTTAGAAATTCAGAAAATAGTTTAGAAATACTAGAATTAGCGTAGAAATTCAGAAAATAGCGTAGAAATTCAGAAAATAGTTAAGAAATTTAGAAAATAGTTTAGAAATTCAGAAAATAATTTAGAAATACTATAATTAGCGTAGAAATTCAGGGAATAGTACTATTAGTAGTTAATTTACAAACACCTTATTGCTTACAACTACTTTAATTACTTGCAAGATACTTGATAGTACTATTAGTAGTTAATCCAAGTCATTTGTACACTATATGATATCAGGGATGTCGCAGACAGTCCGGGTTCAATTATTTTATGGATCTAGGGAAATTAGATATGGTCCCGAAGGAGTTGATCATCCTTTGTTTAAAAGCAAAGGAGGAGATCTTACAAGAGCCGAAGAAAGACCTTGGGGTGTCATAACCAACTGGCTGTACAAGGCATTCAGGAAAGATGAAGAGCAATGGAAACTGTCGGTGATGGCTGTGTTCAACAGAAGTGAACCAGTGTTTTGGGAGCTTATGCAGTTAGAAGGTACTGAAAATTGGAGGCGTTATGTCAGGAGTGCATGCACAGTTGGTGCTCCGGTGGTTTTGCTTGTCCAATTTGTACCGAATGTACAACTGAATGAGGAAGCAGAGGGTCAAGGCCAGAGTAGTCATCATGGGGGAGAGGAGGAAGAGGGTGGAGAGGAGGAAGAAGGTGGGGGAGGAAGATGGTGGTGCAGAGGAAGAACAAGAGGGGACGAAGCAATTGGTGTGGTTGATGGGGAGAAGAAGACCTCAAGAAATTGAGGCGATTACAATGGAGAGATCGATGACTATGAACGTGCATTGGAAGATGACTCCTCAGATGATGAGGATGAATCCATTGTGCTAAGTGACTGGGAGAGCTATGATTTCTCACAGCTTACTGTAAATCTTGGTGTGAATGTCGCTTGGGAGTACCGGGAGAATGAGCTGTCCGAAGGAGCTCTGTATGCAAATGCAGGAGAGCTTAAGGATGCAGTGAAGAGGTGGTCCACCTTGACCTTGAATAGGGAGTTTAGGGTATTGAAGAGTTCTCTAGCAGTGTATGATGTTCGTTGTGTGAAGCTCGATTGTCCATTTAGAGTGCATGCTTACAAGGGCAAGTGGAAAGATTACTGGAAGATCAGTATAGTTGTGGATCACACATGTGCACTTGACCAGTTAGATGCAAGTCACCGGAATTTGATTGCCAGATTTGTTGCTAGCCACATGTACTCCCAGATTGTGGAGAATCCAGCTTATGAGCCCAAGTCCATTATCTGTGCAATTGAGGAGAAATTTAGGTATGTGGATCAGCTATGGCAAAGCATATAGGGCGAAGAAGAAGGTTATGGAGATGAGGTGGGGTACTTACGAGCATCCTACAACAATTTACTGACCTTCTTGAACACAATAGCTGTGTTAAATTCTGGCACCTACTATGACATCAAGACATATCCTTTGGTAGCTAGGCCAGGCAAGCTTGTTCTTCAGCGGTCATTCTTAGCATTAGGGCCCTACATTGAGGCATTCAGACATTGTAGACCCGTCATTTGCATAGATGGCACATTCTTGATAGGGAAATACAAGGGCACAATCTTGACAATGGTGAGGGCAGCAAGAACAATCTTGTTGCCATTGGCTTGCATTTGCGGAGGGAGGGAATGGTGATAGTTGGTATTGGTTTCTGGAGAGGCTGAAGCAGATGGTGGCGAAGGAGGTGCCAAACGTGTGTGTCATACACGATAGGCACAAAGGAATTTTGCAGACGATGAATGACATCAAAGAGGGTAGCTAAGAAAGAAACAGAGCGACCCAAAGGGTCTGATGTTCATAGCAGATGGTGCATTAGGCATATGGGAGCAAACTTCCACAGCCAATTCAAGAACAAGTCACTGCTTCGATTCCCTTCCCACGGATCGAAGGACCCACCACTCACCCTTCTTCTACATATATCACCCTTCTCTACGATGCCTCTCCACAACAAACCGCAATGGCTTCTGGGAGTGGAGGTGAATATGGGTGTGGTCCTGAGTTCTGGGAGGAGCAAGATCCAGAGTTCAAGGGGGGATTTCCAGTCCTGCACAAGAGGGACTTCCGTTCCATGCGTGAAGTTAGAAGCTATGCACCTAACAAACCGGTGTTGTGGCCAACATGTTCACACGGTGAGCGTTGCGTGATGCAAATCTACGAGGGCTGGGGCAACTACGGTCGTCGCTTCTGGCACTGCCCACTAGCAAGGGTAAGCTATGGAAATGATATTTGTTCATCAACCATGGTTGGTTTGTTAACATTTTTTTGGGTATTTTTCAGTTCTCCGACGATGATGACAACTGTGGCTTCTCGCAATGGGTGGATCCCCCAGCCATTGACCCCTATCAGGATTACATCAACTACCTCCACGACATCGCTCATCTACAACTGAAGCGGCGTGGACGAAGCACTTGCTTCCTGATCGTCCGCCGACAACCGATCTGCTGCCCTTGTGCGACTTGCACTTGTGAATGCCATGCGAAGATGAGAGATTGGTCCCCTAATCCTTCACCTCCACCACCACCACCGGGGTACTACATGCCGCCTCGGCCAGTCCTCAGCGGCTCCTTGCTCTCATCCGGTTCTCGTACAACTAGTTTTCGAATGTAATCCGATATCTAAATTCCCTAAGGCATGTTAGGATTAGAGTTGTGTCGCATGCCATTGCAATTTCGCTTGCTTTATCTTTAATTTAAATGATGTCATTTCCATTTCATAAAAAAAACTTATCACTTGTTTTGCGACGGTAGTACGACCTACCGCCAAGTGTGATATGGCGATTGACCGCCAAACCCCCAAACGGCCGACACTGCCGCCCGCTACCTTAAGAGAAACCGCCCTATTGTTTGGCGGCTACGGTTGCCGCCATTTGGCCTGGCGGCAAGCCCTTACCGCTTTCAAGCGGTTCTAGATTGCCGGAAACGCGGCGGGAGTTCTCGCCGCCATTCAAGCGGTTCGAGGCTAGTTTTGATAAAGTTTGAAACAACTTTTTATTTTCAGAAAATCGTTGAAAAAATATATAAAAAAATTCAGCAATGTTGACCATGTTCTCTATTTTATAATTTATTAAATATTTAACGTGATTAAATACTTATATACATAGTTTTCTAATTAAAATCTAATTAGAGTTCAACCCCGTCTTTCCAAATTAAAGTTAATTTGATTAATGCTTATTTAAATGATTCTTCTAATTAAAAGTTAATTAGAGTATACCTCGATTTTCATAATCAAATTTAAACTGGTTAATACATATTCAATTTGCTTTCTAAATAAAAGTAACATAGGTTCTATCTCGAGTTTTTCTTATTAAATGTTAATTTGACTAAATCAAACATAAATGTATTTCTAATATAATTTGATTAGTTCAACTCTGAAATATGAACATATACGTTTAGATTCTTCACATGCTTCTTTCAAAAATTTAAATATTTAATTTGCATAAATCCTACTTGAATATTTATAAATAAAATTGGACTAAGTTTACATCGTCTTTTTAAATATAAATATAACTTTCTTAATTCTAAATATGGTATTTCTACGAAGTAACCTATGCACATTCATTTATTCAATTAAAATATTCCAAGCACATAATCTTGTGTGATATAGTCCAAATCTCTCCATAGCCCTGAGCGTTTCTTGTGTTTGCGTTCTTAGAACCGAACCTTTCCCCGTCTGCTCTTTTAATCCTTTCTTATCTGGTGTATTGTTCTTAGTTGTTCTTGTTTGTCTGCTTTGCATGCTTGTGCTCGATGTTTGCCTCGAGTAGAAGATCGAGCTGCTGATCGGAAGTCTTGAAGATGGAGAGTATCAAAGAGCAAGAGCGGAAGAGCATAAGAGTATCTTATCATTGGATAAAGGCAAGTGACCCTAACCATCCTTCTACCTATGCTTTAATACAAGAATACTATAAATTAATTGGAACATGGAGAACTACCCAGGAAGACAGTACAACCACAAGGACTATATGGCTCTGGTCTTGGCCAATTAATTAGAGACTCTAGTTCGAAGTGGTCTTACCAAAAGGACAAAGAGGGGGAACGGAGTTGCAGGGGTATAGCCCAGTCCTCTTGGGGTAGCAGCCTTTGCTAAGGTGCGAACCATTAGGGAGTGTTATGGTCCGTTTCATTCTGAAACTCCAGTGGACTGCTTCTTATTAGGGAATCTTTGTAAAGGCCTCATAGCGTCCCTATGCAATCACACCTCGGAAGTGTGGTATTGTGCCTAATCAGCACAACATGGTTGGGTTCAAAGTTCTTCAGAACTTTTACGCGACTTGTGGTGAAGGTGTACAACCTCTGCAGGAGTGTAAAACAGATCGATCAGCCGTGCTCACGGTCAAGAGCGGCCTGGACCCTCACATGATTAATGAACTTAAAGATGGATTTAAATTGCTTTTTGGTTAACTTTTGTGGTCTTGCTGAGTACCAACCATAAGTGTACTCATCCTTGCTAAACCGCTGCTCAGAAGAAGAGGAAGAAGGTGTATGAAGTCCAGAAGATGGTGCTAAACGTATGAAGGACCGAATCATGCACGAGAGAGGGGAGTGAATGGGAGCCGATAAAAATTCTTCACGAAGGAGATGGCTACTCCAACAAGACGAACACGGCAACCAAAACACGTCTCCGACTCAACTACCCAAGTTGGCCAAGACCACGCAGCCACTGGAGTGCTACTGGTCCTAGGAACCAACAACCACCGAAACACTCACTCCACACACATTAACGGAAAAGCAGACACCGCTGCATGCGGCCACACCGGCCGACCGATATTCCCCCGGTCAGACTGATGGCACCGGCCGATCGGGTGGACTCACGGTCAAGCCGGTGACAAAGAGTGCACAGTGAAGTTCCAGGAAGCCTCAGTGACTTCTCTAGGCCCTTGAAAAAAACCCACCTCCAAAACTCAAACTGCAAGAGAAGAAAACCCTTCACAAAACCTAGTAAAACTCCTCGAAACCTGCCAAGAACTGACCAGCAACACCTCAGCCCAAAGAGACACGAATTTGGCGGTTCACCCGAGACAAATCCCACAAGGGCCTTGCACCGGTCAGACCGGTCACATGCACGTCGGGACCAGGTCAAGCTTGGGCCTCGGGATGAGCAATGACAGCAGTCAACTCCCCAAATCCAAATCCCGATCTCCCGATTCGCTCCATGGATTCCCTCAAGACTTCGGGGATAGTAGGAGTACCTCATGGGCATTCCATAGCCACGATTTGATCTACCAAAACTTGCTACATCAAGAGAAATCGAAGAAATCCCACCAAGAACGCCTCTAACCCTAGAGAGGAGAAAACCTCAAAATCGAGCCCCTTTACTCATGAATTTTGGAGGGAAATCAAAGGGAAAAGAACCACGAAGGGTTCATGCATACACCCCCACCAAATCCCAAAGAGAAAGGTCTCAAAACCGCCACAAGAAAATCACCAAGAAAAGGCTCCGAAAATCACCAAAAGGGAAAAACGGGAGAGACACAATCAAGCCTTGAGGAACCACGCCGAATCATCTATACATATCATGGAGGTTCATACAAGGTCTAGCTTGCCTCCCGATCATCCATCCCTCTCTCAAGATCACACCATGAAGATCTCAAGCTAGTCCTAGAAATTCCAAAGGAAAAAGGAAGAGGAAAATAGCAAAACAAAATGAGCTAGGGTTCCAAGAGATGGCTGCCATCCTCTCACCACTTGGGTTATATGGAGGCAACCGAAAGACGAAACTACCCCTAAGGCTTAACACTAGGATACATGCCCCCCGAGGGGCACTTTGGGAATCTTTGTCTTCGCACCATCGGACGGATGCCCGGCGACCGCAAACTTGCTTAGCCTCGACGCAAGACTTGCGATCCCGACGCGTGTCCTCCGCTTCGAAGTCTCCGGACTGCGTCGTCGCATGCCACGACCGGGTCGACCCACCGGCCGGACGGCCCGATCTTCGCCGCCTCCCGATCTTCGGCCTTGGCTTTGTGGATCAACCAAGGAACCCAGTGGTTTTCTGGTGAACCACTGGAAACCCCGCGAACTCGGTGTAGCCTCCGCCAATCACCACTCATGACTCGGCTCCCACGTAGTCCCGGCTCGACATTGGTTTTGAGGCTCTACCAAGAAACCATCCACGACTTCATCTTGTCATCCTTGCCACCATGCGGCCCGCACTTGACTCCGTTGGCCACCGGGTCCCTCGAACCAAGCCTACTTATCTTCTCCACACATGGAGGCCTCACCGGCCACGACCTTTCGCGCTTGTTCTTCACCTGCACCAACACCATTCAAGCCACAACCTGCACCTGCAATACTTAGCCAAGAGTCAGTCCACATCACGTTGTCAATCACTCATCACACCAGGAAGCGACCATCCACCGGTCCTCGAACCACACAGGTCCTCAATCTCCCCCTTGATGAGTGCATTGACAACACACACATTTGGGTAACCAAAGAGAAAAGAAAAAGAAAAGAAACGACTAAAAGAAACTTCAACAAGCGATCGAAAGCCAAAGGAAAGGTAAAGAGCAAGATCACTTGAAGAAGACAAGTCTCGGTCCCCTTAGGCAAGGGCAACGGCTCGACACAACCGAGACAAAAACAAGCTCAAGCAAAGAGCTAAAGACCACCAAACCAAAGCTCGAAAACCACAAGGAGCTCCCCCTGCACACATGTAAGCTCCCCCTGAACCAATGCAACTCCCCCTGGACGAATGCATGCAAACCACTTCTCAAAACAGAGCGGCTGCACCAGCCTTGCTCTGTCCGGTCAGACCGGTACCTTGCACCGGTCAGACCGGTGCACTAGATCGCCCAGCACTTGACACTCACACCGGTCAGACCGGTGCACTCCACCGGTCAGGCCGATGGCCACCTGGGAACTGCAAGAGCTCAAAAATAGCTCGAAACCACTCGGAAACATTCTAGATGCATTCAGTAGGTCAAAACATGCTCAAACTTCTCCCCCTTGTTGACAATGCATGAATCAAGCCAAAAATGCGAAAAATGCAACCTAGAGCTTCTCAAATAGACAAAATTCAACATAGGATGCTACACATGTCCAAATGAGCAAGTTAGATACTCTATAGCTTTGTAATGACATCAACTACAAGATCACCAAGTTTCACATCCATTGGGCGAAGCTAAGATAGAATTGAGCAATTTTGCGAAAAATCACCCTCTCATGAGCAAAGTCCTAAACATGAGCAAAACATGTCAAAATGGCAAAGCCACACAAACTTCATGCTAGGACAACCATTCTAATCATAAGATCATCATAAACACCCTCAAGCACCTCATGTCATGTCAAAGTCACTGAGCCATGTGCCTACTTCTATATATGAGACTTCTCATTGGTAGGCATCATGCAACGGTTTAGCACCCAAAGCAAATTAAATTAAGCACATATGACATGGGAGCACATTTTCTAAGCAATTTACATTTCATTTTAAGATTCATATTGGTACAAGAAATGTCTTTGCGACAAAAAGGAACTTATGCCCCTCCACAAGATAAAGCATGCGGGCTAAACATTCATGATGACAAGTGAGCCTTTGGCCCCATATGATCAAAATAAATCATCCAGGCACAAATTGAGCATAACAAAGCCACTAAAACATGTCAAGATCATATAAAGGCATTTACTCACAAGATAGCATACATGTGACATTTTTTTTAAAAACATAGCTATCAACCATGGATATAAATCAAGATCATCAAGAGCTAAGCCAAACTAACCATGGCTTACCAAACTAGCTCACAAGGACATATATATCATACCATGGTGAACAATGTATATAGGAGAAGCTTTTCCTACAACAATGCATTTGATACAAAATGTATGCAACCTAAGATACAAAGATGCCTATACATCATGTTACATATGCCATGCAAAATGCAAGAAATGCACAAAGGAGAGCTATACATATGCTACAAAGGAGCTCCCACACCTAACTCAAGAAATCAACCACACACAAAGCTCACAAACGGCCGACTCCTCGAGGGGAGGCAAAAGGGCTCGACACCACCGGCAAAAGAGCAAAGGAGCGCAAAACTCATAAGCTCCCCCTAAACACATGCACTAGGGCCAAAGTGCACACAAAGCTCACCCTCAGTACACATGATAGAGCAAAGAACACACTAAGCACACAGGCTCCTCCTAAACTCATGCATTAAGGCCAAAGAGCATACAAAGCTCACCTTACACACATGAGATAGGGCAAAGAGCAAAACGAACCAAGTGGCTTGACCAAGGCCACACACTTGAAGGTCACAAATTTACTTACCTTGATCATTTCTTCAGAAGTCACCCGTCCTTGTCCACCATCCCCGAAACTGATGTACCTCCATGTCACCACCGGGGTATGAGGCCGAGAACCACCCCGATATCAACCAAATGTTCTCCGAGCCTCCCACCTGTAACTCAAAACCAAGAGCGAGAGCGAGCAAATGACTCAACACTAGGGTTAGTACCAAAAGTCTCAAACCAGTGCCGAGCCATCTCCTCAAACGTGGGGTTAGCACATCCATCCTACCGTGCCTATCAAAACTGCGATCCATCCTATCAAACCTGGAACCGCCATGGGAAAACCACTACCGTCTCACTGGAGGAGTACGAGCACCACGAAAAGGAAAACGTGGTCCGTAGCCCCTCTGAGACTCAAAACTGCGACCTCTCCCAAACTCGTATTTATCACGAGGTGGAGACTGTCCAGCAAACACAACACCACCAGACTCAAAACACCTACCATCTGTACCACGACCAAAGGAACTGAACCTACTAGCATCACGACCTCGAAACCCGAACTGCCCAACACTCTGCCTAGCACCGGTCTGGCCGGTGGTCCTTGGCCAGCAAACTTGCCTCCACCTGAATCTCTCCTATCTCTCCATGCTGGAACCATATGCACAAAACTCTTTCCCTTATGTAGTGGCATATGAGGCTCAGGCACACCATGAGAAGGGTGGTACCTGTCCTTGTTAGCCCACTCTTTAGCCATTCTTGCCTCTCTTTTTCTCTTATAGCAAAACTCTTTCTTATGACCATCCTTCCCACAAAACTCACAATGGAAACGGATTGGTTTTGGCTTGGGCTTGGGGTGAGACTCTTCACAAGGCTTCTCACTAGGCTTCCCACTTGGTTTCTCACTAGGCTTTTCACTTGCCTTCTCACTTGGTTTTTCTCTCGGTTTAAGCAACTGGTTTGGCTTGGGTGCAAACTTGTCTTTGGATGTGGGTTGTGGTGGAACTGGAATATTCCCAAATTTCCCTTCTCTCTCACCATTGCTCTCACCAAACTTATCAGATCCCAAAGCCCAACCATCAAAGCGCTTAAAACCGGCAATCATCATACCAAGCTGAGGTTCCTGACTGGACAACCAACTCAGCACCTCACGTGACTTATCATTCTCATCCTGCAAGTGATCAACACATTTTGCAAGTTCCAAATTCTTCACAGCATGCGATTCATAGGTAGAACAGGAAGTAGGGATATGAACTTTCAAATCAGCCTCAAGCGAAACAATGCGAGAACGAAGCTCAGCAAGTTTTTCATGCAAACCAGGGCAAGAAGTGCATGCACCAAGCAAAGTGGGTCTAGATTGCAGATCAGCCAACTCAACCCTAAGCACATCTAGTTCCTCACACTTGGAGGCATGCTTTTCCTTAAGAGCAGTCAAATCAGCTAGGAAAACAGAGCAATCACCACAATCAACCTCATCAGAAACAACAGGACTAGCCTTAAGCGAATCTATCTCAAGCTTGCCATCGAGAACCTGTGTTTCTAACTCAGCCACTCTAGTCCTAGCATCTTCAAGCAAAGCTCTAAGCTCCTTCCTAAGCTTCTTAGCCTCTCTAAGCATGTGATCGCGGTTATCAAGCAAGTCAACCAACTCCTCATTCTCCTTGCGCAAAGAAGAGAGCTCATCACATACCTCATCCTCGGAGTCGGAGTCTGAGTCCGAGGCATTCTTCCGCTTTTCTTGTCACGGAGTCAGGCGCCATGCCACAAAGTCCATCCTTCTTGTTGTAGCTTCTCGGAGTCTTGCTTGCGGTACAGCAAAGGCTGTTGAAGTACTTGCCGAAGTCCTTCTTCTTCTTCTTCTTCTTCTTCTTCTTCTTCTTGTCCTTCTTCTTGTCGTTCTCTTCTTCTTCTTCACTCGAGCTTGATGACGTGTCCTCAGATCCGGAGTCGATGTCGCTCGATCTCTTGATCTTCTCTCAGGTCCGTGTCTTCCTCCCATGTTCATGCCCCTTCTTCTTGGACCTTCTTTCCTTGTCTTTGGACTTGTGCTTGTCGTGGTTGTTCACCTTCGGACACTCGGTGAAAGTGTCCGGTCTTACAGCACTTGAAGCACGTCCTCGAGTTCCTTCTTGAGTTCACCCGGTTCTTGTGCATCCTCTCGAATCTCCGTGTCAGCAACGCCAGCTCGTCCTCTCCAAGTATGTCAAACTCCTCGACTGGCAAAGACATCAAAGAGGACAAAGAGTACATCCTGGAGGATGGGTTAGCGTTAGTCTTAGCACTTGAGCCACCAACGAGAGCAAGACTATGAGGGTCAGTCGGGCTCTCAAGACGGGCTGTCACACCATGATCCACCTCAGCTGACTTGAGCTTCGAGAACAGATCGTTCACCGTCAGGGTGTCATACTTCTCGGACTGAAGAATAGCCTCGACCTTTCCATCCCATATTGTACGATACAGCGAGTGCAAGAGCTTCACAGCTCTGTCATGATCATCGTACGGGAGCACGGCCACATTGGCTCTCATGTTGTTCACCACAACTGTAAACCCCTGGAACAAGGCATTAATGGACTCACCGGGGAGATGAGTGAAGTTCTCGTACTCTCCAGAGGTCGACATATCCGAGCCTCAACTGAGCATTTCACATGAGCATCCTTCAACCGCTCCCAAATCCTACAAGCTAGGTCCTCTGCTCGAACCCGATCGAATTCGGATTGACGAGCACGAAACAAGTAGTCGACCGCCTTGTTGTTGGCGTGCATGTCCTCGATCCTCGAGCAAGGAAGTTAATCGGATGAACATAAGATGTGTTCACCGTAACGTCCCAAAGGATCTGTCCCTTGCTATAGAGGAACGCAGCCATCTGTCTCTGCCACATCTGGTAGTTCTTCCCATCGAAGTGCGGAGGACCTGATCCCCATTCCTGGTACGCCATCTTTGTATCTTAGACTGGTTAGAGTCTCAAAAGACCGAACCGGCTCTGATACCAATTGAAGGACCGAACTGGCGACCAGAGAGGGGGGGAGTGAATGGGAGCCGATAAAAATTCTTCACGAAGGAGATGGCTACTCCAACAAGGACGAACACGGCACCAAAACACGTCTCCGACTCAACTACCCAAGTTGGCCAAGACCACGCAGCCCATCGGAGTGCTCTGGTCCTAGGAACCAACAACCACCAAAACACTCACTCCAAACACGCACGGAAAATGCACTGCCTGCTGCCACACCGGTTAGATCGATGGCTCACGGTCGACCGATGGCACCGGCCAAACCGGTGGACTCCCAGGCCAGTCAGGTGAACAGCAGTGCACAGGTTGCGGGAAGCCTCGTGACTTCTCTAGGCCCGGAACAAAACCACCTCCAAAACTCAAACCGCAAGAGAAGAAAACCCTTCACAAAACCTAGCAAAACTCCTCGAAACCTGCCAAGAACCCGACCGGAACACCTCAGCCCAAAGACACACGAATCTGTAGTTCACCCGAGACAAATCCCATAAGGGCCTTGCACCAATCGGTCACATGCACATGCACCTCAAGCCGAGATGAACAGCGAGTCAACTCCCCCAAATCCAAATCCCGATCTCCGATTCGCTCCACGGATTCGTACAAGACTTTGGGGATAGTAGGAACACCTCATGGGCACTCCATAGCCAAGATTTGGTCCACCAAAACTTGCTAAATCAAGAGGAATCGAAAAAATCCCACCAAGAACGCCTAACCCTAGAGAGGAGAAAACTCCAAAATCGAGCCCCTTTGCTCACGGTTTGGGAGGGAATCAAAGGAAAAGAACCACGTAGGGTTCATGCATACACCCCCACCAAATCCCAAAGAGAAATGTCTCAAAACTGCCACAAGAAAATCGACAAGAAAGGCTCGAAAATCACCAAAAGGAAAGCAGGAGAGACACAATCAAGCCTTGAGATACCACGCCGAATCATCTATACATATCATGAAGGTTCATACAAGGTCTAGCTTGCTTATCATCCTTCCCTCTCACAAGATCTCACCATGAAGCTCTCAAGCTAGTCCTAGAAATTCCAAAGGAAAAAGGAAGAGGAAAATAGAAAACCAAATGAGCTAGGGTTCCAAGAGATGGCTGCCATCCTCTCACCACTTGGGTTATATGGAGGCAACCGAAAGAGGAAATTACCCCTAAGGCTTAACACTAGGATACATGCCCCGAGGGCACTTTGGGAATCTTTGTCTTCACACCATCGGACGGATGCCGGCGACCGCAAACTTGCTTTGCCTCGGCGCAAGCCATGCGATCCCGACGCGTGTCCTCCGCTTCAAGTCTCCTGGACTGCGTCGTCGCTGCCGGTCGACCGGTGCTCCTCACCGTCGACCTGACTGATGCTACTACTGGCTTGTGGATCAACCAAGGAACCTAGTGGTTTTACGGTGAACCAGGAAACCCCGAACTTCGGTGTAGCCTCCGCCAATCACCACTCATGACTCGGCTCCCCGCGTGGTCCGGCTCGCTTGGTTTTGAGGCTCTACCAAGAAACCGTCCATGACTTCATCTTGTCGTTCTTGCCCCATGCGGCCCGCGCACTTGACTCCGGCCAGCCACGGGTCCTTCGAACCAAGCCTACTTGTCTTCTCCACACATGGAGGCCTCACCGGCCACGACCTTTCGCGCTTGTTCTTCACCTGCACCAACACCAGTCAAGCCACAACCTGCACCTGCAATACTTAGCCAAGAGTCAGTCCACACCACGTTGTCAATCACTCATCACACCAGGAAGCGACCATCCACCGGTCCTCGAACCACACAGGTCCTCAACGTACACAACTCCAAGTCGATAGTCTATTGCCTATGAAGTTTGGGGATTTTGTTTCCCAGGATTCTGCTGTAAATATCTGATAATCTATCTTTCTTTACGTGATATTGTTTTTGTTATTCACTAATGATGTCACTATATGTATGAAACTAGATCCTGACATACATAGAGGTAACACTTTTAGCTTCTTGGAACCTAGGTGTGACTTTTGGCTTTTTGGTGAAGAACATAATGTCGTCATTTTTAGTACTACTTGCCTAGCCATTTCTACTAAACCTATCATCAAAAGAACATTCGTTTGCTTGGTTGGTAAATAATTGTTATATAATTCAATACAAAAATTGCCTTTCAGATTACAAGTACAATTTTGTCAAAGGAGTACTTTAGAGTCTACAATTGTACCAAGGAAATTTCTCATGGCTAACAAAAAAAAATTCACAAAATTTTACATTGTTATTGTATACATACGAGTGATAACTCTCTGGTGGTTATGCCATGCGGATGTGGCTTAAGGAAGCTAAATCACCTTCCTGACTAAAAAAAGCAAAAGGAGAAAAAAAGCAAGCTCAACTCCGTAAAATGCCATTTATCTAGATGAAGAATATACCCATCACATTACTCTGCTTGCTGGCCATCATTCCTCATACACTCTTTTCGTACGGAATTGGCTCCTAGGAGCAGAAAATGGACCCAAAACATAGGACACAGATGGGAGGTGCAAAATCTTTATCTAGTCTAATACATCAAAGACCTGCAAGACAGAGGGCAAATAGGCGGCAGATCCCACAAGGAGTCATTTCCTGTGTCAAGTGAATCCTTGTCCTGAGCTCTGTCCATGCCGCCATTGGGCGAAGCAGAGCGTTTCTTCTCCGCCTTAATCTTGTCCAGATCTGCGTCTACAACCACTGAGCAAACATTGTTGTCAGCCATGTTGCATCCATCTGTAGATGGTAGGCTGGTGTTGAGTCCCCATGATTGCTCGTACTGCTGCGAGGCTAGCTGGAAGTCTTCGCTTCCACTGATCAAGTATGGCCTGTAGACTTCCTCGGCTATGCTTCGAGCAGGGAGGATGGGAGTGCGAACACCATTGCTGCTCATGGAGAAGTTGATGCTGGAGCTAGGACTGCTACTGGGGCTGACGCTGCTGGTGGTCGCGGTGATGGTGCTGGTGCTAGTGCTGCTAGTTGCAGCAGCTGTGGCGATTGCGCCACGGTCAGAATGGTGATATGCTGCGGGGAAGAAGGTGACAGTAGGCAAGGCTGCGTGCTTTTTCATCTTCTTGTGGTTGAGGATGCCGCGAATCCTCGCCGCGAGCGGCGAGTCCGGCGGCGAGGCATGTGCGCCGGCGGCGAAGTTTGTGCGCGTGTTCGCGCCCCTGAGGAGGCAGGCGGCCTCGTCGTATGCCCGCGCTGCTTCCTCAGGGGTCTCGAACGTGCCGAGCCACATTCGAATCTTCTGAGTGGTGTCCTTGATCTCAGCCACCCACCTCCCGGAGGGCCGCTGCCTGACGCCCACGAACTTGCTGCTGCCACCACTGCCGCCGCCGCATTTGGCTCTTGCTTTGGGCTTGGTTTCCTTTGTGACTGGCAGCTGGTAGCTGCATTGCTGCTGGGGATGGCTTTGTGGCTGCTGCTGGAACTGGAGCTCCATTGGGAAAAAGAGATCGAGGGCAATGTATCTTTGCAGGTGTTCTGAGCTCTGGTCTGAACTTTGGGAGCTGAGCTGGTGTCTGAATATAAGGGGAGGCGTGATGTCGAGATGTTGGGTTTAGTGGGGGCCTTGTCATGTTCTGCTTGTCTCTGATGTCCAAATCTTCCTAATGCGTTTAGAGGATGGCTGAGTTTTCTAAGATGCATTGGAGGTATGATTCTATATTCCGTAGCTTATTTCAATGTTTGATGTGGTCTTAGTGGCTGACATGTTTGTTCTTTACCCTGGTTGACAAATTCAGCCTTTGTTTCCCGGCGGTGAAACTAGCAGGGTGACATGTTTTATGCTTCCTCAGTGTGGTTTACTGAACCATAGGCTTGAAATTAACCCAATCTGATGGTAGTGTTGTGGTTTATCTTGGAACCGTGGGGCTTGGAATCCCAAAGAATTACTGAGGTGTGGGATGGAAGCCTGGAACTCTAGAATAATTGAATGTGCCATAGACGTTTTCATCTTGAACATATCCTTTCATTATTGGATTCTTGACTTTAAGCCCTTCTAGGGATCCATTTTAACAAAGAGCAGTGGAAAATTGTTTTTCTAGATCAGAATGCTTTGAATTCTTGAGGTCCATAATATTCATATAATGATTGCAATAAATTATCTGATATATTTTAATTGTTTCTGCAGGCCTTTGACGCCTGCTGGTTCCATGAATATTGTATGAGATCCACAGGTTGCTGAATTTGTTAGTACTTCAATTGCGAGCCAAAAAAAAAAAAACTGCAGTTTTACTGGTTATTATTTGTTCTCATGAACCGGTGGAAAATTATAGAAGTTTCTACCTCGCCGGCACTGCATTAGATTAACTCAAACTGCGTGTTCTGTTTAATGCTAACAGCATAGTCTATCTGTTTTGTCCCTAACTACCTGCTTGCAGATATTTTACATGCCACACCATCTTCCCCAAGGGAACCGAGGCAGGTCACGGTGGCACGACCATTTGCCACTTGGCGGCCCTACCGGATGGTTTGTGTTACTACATGACGACATGGGTGCCTGTCATGGAGAGTAAACAAGATAGACATCACCATAGGAGATGGGATTAAAGAATGGGCGATGTGGTTAGCCACAATGCACACTGCAAATGGCCGAGGCATGGTGTTTTGTTTTATCAGTCAGGTGCATCAAAGGAGAGACCAGAGACGTGCCTCCCATGTCTGAAGAAACATTCCTGGTGCGTCGTTCACCTGGAGTGCTTTAAAGTTTTATAAGAACGTTTGACCCGGGTTGTCGTAATGTTGTAGACTTTGTTGAGTGTATGCTTGGTCCAAGATACTGCTAAGAGCTGATTTGTGGTAGTGTAAAGTGGTAGCTAGTAATGTGAGGTGAGAGTTTTCAAGTAATCTGCATTCTTTACTGCACATCACTGGTTTCTGAAGTAGAAATTTTCATGGATGTAAAGTGTATCCATGTGTTACATGGTTAGAGGTGGCAGCCTGCAAGTCAATGGTAGATGTGGCATATGGAGTAGTCAAGCTGCTGGTGACTTGATAAACAAAGTTTACATGCCGGCGTTTTGAGCATAGCTGGTTAATCTATGTTGAAAAATGCAGAGGTCAAAGTTAGTAGACTCCATCGTTTCCACTTTGAAAGAAGACTAAACTTTCTTGTTAAACTATTGCAGTGCTGGCGAGAAAGATTTTTTTCACAATGTCTATCTAGAAAAAAAAATACTAATTGTGCATATTTCACATAGGAAAGGTAAGACACCAGAAAGCGGTAAAAATTTTGGGCTGGCAATTGCAAATTTGCAACTAATATTGTGCTCTTAGAAAAAAAAATGCAACTAAAGTTTCAGCCACTGGATCAGATATAAAATTCTAGGAACCAACAGGTACCAAAGGCCTGCAGAAACAACATAATATACTGTTAGATAACCTCTGTTTTCCTTTTGCCTTCTCTGTTTATCAGTAATGCCCCTGTCCGGCCAAGAACTTCAGCTTCTCGGTTTCTCAAGGCATACCATACAAATACCATGAAAGTTTTCTTTAGTAGAATTTAGAATGTAGCTTGGATTTAAAATAAGGAAAACCCTAGGCGATTTGAGATGAGTTCCTCTATCCAAAAAGAAACATAAGATGATAAGAAGTAACAATTCCAAATTTTAATTAATCCATAACCTAGGCCTGAGGCTTAATTGACCTGTTAGACTGTTAGAGAGCCTGTGGCTGGCCTGCAATTTTATTGGAAATTTAGCAGGCACGTAGCGCGTCTAAGGCTGTTAGAATGCCATGTGTGTTCATCTTGTGCCTTTGCTTGTGTCACTTGCATATACAGCTTTGATGCCATACCAATCAAATCAATGAACCACGCAGTAGGCCACTGTTGCAATCATTTCTCCACACCTAATCATGATCGCACTCCCTCTGATTGTAAATATATACTCCCACCCATCTTTTTTGTTTGACATTTCAAACATAAAAAGTGTATCAGCTCTAGGTCATATTCGCTAACCTAAACATCAACTAATTTCGAACGCAGGTAGTAATATTTATTTTTAAATTTCTTTTGAAACAGACACGCGTGCACATAGATTCAAGTAGGCAAAAGAAGGAAAAAAAAAAAGACGAACCTTACAAACAAGTGAGCAGAACTTGTATGATTTGTTGGCATCGTGGAGATAGCATTGGCAAGTCGAGCAGTGACGTGACTCTGGTTGAGGCCCAAATTTTTTTGATCTTTTGACCGGCCTTATATACAATATGTTTTGTGAATTAAGGATGAATTTGTGATTGTACTCCCTCTGTTTGTCAATATATACTCCCTCTGATCTTTTTTGTTTGACGTTTCAGACATAAACAGTGTGCCAGCTGCAGGTCATCTTCCCTGTCTGAAATGTGAACTAATTTCGAACCGAGGTGGTAATACTTATTTTTTAATTTCTTTTGAAACACACACACATAGATTCAAGTAGGCAAGAGAAGGGAAAAAGACGAACCTTACAAACAAGTGAGCAGAACTTGTACGATTTGTTGTCACCGTGGAGATAACATTGGCAAGTCGAGCAGTGACGTGCCCCTGGTCGAGGCCTAAATTTATTTGATCTTTTAACTGGCCTTATATACAATATGTTTTGTGAATTAAGGACGAGTTTGTGATTGTACTCCCTCTACTTGTCAATATATACTCCCTGTGATCTTTTTTTTGTTTGATGTTTCAGACGTAAAAAGTGTACCAGCTGCAGGTAATCTTCCCTATCTGAAACGTCAACTAATTTCGAACAGAGGTGGTAATACTTATTTTGAAATTTCTTTTAATATTTTGACCGACCTTATATACAATATGTTTTGTGATTTGTTTTGCGAATAATATGTTTTGTGAATTAAGGACCCGGTTGTGATTGTACCCCCTCTGTCCCTCCGGTCCTTTTTGTTTGACGTTTCAGACGTAAAAAGTGTACCAGCTGCAGGTAATCTTTCTTGTCCGAAACATCAACTAATTCTCGAACGGAGGTGATAATAGGTAAGCGGAGGGAAAAAAAGATGAACCTTACAAACAAGTGAGCAGAACTTGTATGATTTGTTGACACCATGGAGATAGCATTGGCAAGTCGAGCAGCGACGTGCCCCTGGTAGAGGCCTAAATTTTTTCGATCTTTTGACCAGCCTTATATACAATATGTTTTTGAATTAAGGACGAGTTTGTGATTCTACTCTCTCTGTTTGTCAATATATACTCCCTGTGATCTTTTTTGTTTCACGTTTCAGACGTAAAAAGTGTACCAGTTGCAGGTCATCTTCCTATTTGAAGCGTCAACTAATTTCGAACAGAGGTGGCAATACTTATTTTTAAATTTCTTTTGAAACACAAACACGCACGCACACACACACAAGCACACGCACATGCACATATATTCAAGTAGGCAAGAGAACGGAAAAAGACGAACCTTACAAACAGATGAGCAGAACTTGTATGATTTGTTGTTACCATGGAGATAGCATTGGCAAGTCGAGCAGCGATGTGCCCCTGGTCGAGGCCTAAATTTTTTTATTTTTTGACCGGCCTTATATACACTATGTTTTGTGAGTTAAGGACGAGTTTGTGATTGTACTCCCTCTGTTTGTAAATATAAACTCCCTGCGATCTTTTTTGTTTGACGTTTTAGACATAAAAAGTGTACGAGCTGCAGGTCATCTTCCCTGTCCGAAACGTCAACTAATTTCGAACATAGGTGGTGATACTTATTTTTAAATTTCTGTTGAAACATACACACACATAGATTCAAGTAGGGAAGAGAAGGGAAAAAAGGCGAACCTTACAAACAAGTGAGCAGAACGTGTATGATTTGTTGTCACCATGGAGATAGCATTGGCAAGTCGAGCAGCGATGTGCCCCTGGTCGAGGCCTAAATTTTTTTGATCTTTAGACCGACCTTATATACAATATGTTTTGTGAATTAATGACGAGGTTGTGATTGTACACCCTCTTTTTGTAAGTATATACTCCCTCTTGTCTTTTTTGTTTGACGTTTCAGACGTAAAAAGAGTACCAGCTACAGGTCATCTTCCCTGTCTGAAACGTCAACTAATTCTCGAAAAGAGGTGATAATAGGCAAGAGGAGGGAAAAAAGACAAACCTTACAAACAAGTGAGCAAAACTTGTATGATTTGTTGTCACCATGGAGATAGAATTGGCAAGTCGAGCAGCGACATGACCCTGGTCGAGGCCTAAATTTTTTCGATCTTTTGACTGACATCATATACAATATGTTTGTGAATTAAGGATGAGTTTGTGATTGTATTCTCTCTATTTGTCAATATATACTCCCTAGGATCCTTTTTGTTTGACGTTTTAGACATAAAAAGTGTACCAGCTGCAGGTCATCTTCCCTGTTCGAAGCGTCAGCTAATTTCGAACAGATGTGGTAATACTTATTTTTAAATTTGTTTTGAAACAGAAACACACGCGTGTGCACACACACACACACACACACGCACGCACGCACGCACACACACACACACAGACACACATAGATTCAAGTAGACAAAAGAAGGGAAAAAGACGAACCTTACAAACAAGTGAGCAGAACTTGTACGATTTGTTTTTACCATGGAGATTGCATTGGCAAGTCGACTAGTGATGTGCCCCTGGTCGAGGCCTAGTTTTTTTTTATTTTTTGACCGGCCTTATATACAATATGTTTTGTGAATTAAGGAAGTGGTTGTGATTGTACTCCCTGTTGACGGTTGTTAAGTACCTACTTTAGCCGTCAATATACTCATAAATAAAGGAGCAAAAGGCATTTCTTATACGCATTTAGTTAAGAATAATGTAGTTCCACTTGTCCTTGGAGTTTCTGTGATTGTAGGTAAAATAAGCATAAAAGGAGTGACAACTCACCATCTATGGGCCAAGCCACGTCACCTCAGCCAAGGAAGGGCTGCCACCTAGGATCCCATGCATGCAAGCCATGTCATCAATCCAAGGGAAGCAACCCCGACGAATCAGAGGGCGACACATGGACATCACAAGGATTGAAGGGCCCACGGGCAGGCAAACTGCCTCAAACCCAGGTGGACACCGGGGATCGACCTTGGGACCCACAGGACAGTCACCACGCGTAAGCACAGGCCGAGGTGGGCCCACAAGGGGTCGGCCGACCCCACAGGTCGGCCGAACCGACCTTGTGTCAGCTCATCTCAGCCTTCCACGTGGTGCTTCCTGGTTGGCTCCTGATCCATTTCCGGGGTGTTCGCGCCATTCTCCTGAAGCTGTCCTAGGCCTATAAATAGATGTTGAGGGACTCATTTCTTACCCAACTCACTTTCCAACTCCTCTCTCACTTTTGATTTCCAAGGCTAGGAGGTAGGCTAGAGTAGTTCTACTTCAGGTTCCAAGTCTACTTTGGGATCTAGGTATGAGTTCTCTTGTATCTTTATTTTATTGTATGACTTTGATCTACTTCAGTTATTCAGTTATTTCATATAAAGTAGTGTTAGCATATATGGGTGATTTGTTCATGTGTTCTTCGTTCGTTCATCATTTAGAGGCTCCTATTCTTGATGAACAAGACCTTTCAATCCACTTGACAAATGATTTACTCATGTCTTCGGTGTTTGTTCATAAGTTAGAGGCTCGTGTTCTTCATTAACCCGACCCTTTGATCCTGTTGAATAGACATAGTAGCGAATGAATCTGTTTGTGTGCCTAGCCTAGTTTGATCCAGTTAGATCACGTGTTTGTGTTGTATGAAGTTCGAGTTCAAGCTACGGTACTCGGTGTAAGTGGCCAGTTATCTGGTGGCACTGACTTGGGTCACAATAGTCCGGGCCGGCCAATGTCTAGTTAACAACGCAAGCATGGTGCTTGGGTTGAGTAGCTGCGTTGCATATGAGCATATCCCACAGATAGTTAGGGGTAGGCCGCGGTAGTGACAGCTGTTGGACCCTTCGTAATCCCCCATGTTCGGCTACGCTGTAGGAGTCTAAGATCTAACAACCGACGTCGTGCGGAAGCGACACGCGGTTAGCTCCCGCTTGTGCCCGGGTGCCGAAATGATATTCATACAATGCTTATGTGACCGACTGGCTTGTACTAACTTTATATGTTTAGTACCTTAGAACCTAGAGCTAACTCGTATGTTGCCAACTAAGTCGTAGTGTACCATAGATAGAACGAGTTCGGGTGTGTTCACACTACCCACCCTTATCATATCTTACCCCTGTGTTTGGAGTCTGACTTATTCTCGTTATTGATCTATACTCATTGCAATAGTGTTGCACATGTTAATCTGACCACGCCTTCCTTGGATTCGATACCCTTTGGAATACTCCTTTGGGGAAATGCTACAATGGTATATCCGCGCGCTATGATTCTTTGTAACATTAGGATTACCATCGGAACATTTCTGGCATCCTTGCTAGGAACTCATGAACTTAGCAAAGATGTTAAGGAATGCCATCCACCATTTCTGGCATCGTTACTGGGGATACAACCCTAGTGATGATGTTAAGAAATGTCAACAAGCATTTTTGGCGTCGTTGCTGGGGAAGGCTAAAGGATAACATGACAACACTTTGCATATGTTTATAATCATGACAGGGTAAAGCAGTTTTCAATGCAGGCTAACCTTTATTGTCTTCTTTGTCTTTGGATGATGAAGATGTAGTGCATGGTTTCGACTCACGAATTTCACTGAAGATCCTGAGTCACTTGTAAGGAGAGCTAGAACCCATTTTGGTTCTCCCCAGCGTGTACGTACGGAAGTCGACCCAGCTTCCTTTGTGCCATCTACATCAACTCCTATGGCCAACCCCGAGAAGACTCTTCATACTCGCTCCCCATCGTGCTCACCGGCCCCGAGATCAACACCGGGAATGGAAACTTCAAGATCAAAACTTGCCTCATTACGATGGTACAGGCTAGCCCATTCTGTGGCAAGCCTAATGAAGACGCGAGTGCCCACTTGCAACAGTTCCTGGAACTGTGCAACACCTTCACCATACGAGGTGTGAAGGAAGATGCTATTCGTCTGTGACTGTTTCTATTCTCACTTCTAGGAAGGTGAAACAGTGGTTCTATGTGAACCGTGAGGAGATTAATACTTGGGCAAAATGCTCGACGGCATTCCTCGTGAAGTTCTTTTCGTTGGGTAAAACCAATGCCCTGCGGGGAAAAATTTCAAGCTTTCAGCAAGCAGCGAATGAGACTATCCCAGAAGCTTGGGAGAGGCTTCAAGAGTACATCTTGGCCTGTCCTCATCATGGGATGGACAACTGGCTTATTCTACAGAACTTTTATAATGGGTGACTCGCACCGAGGACATGTTGATGCTGCTGCTGGAGGAGCTTTCTTCTCACTCACTATTACTAATGCAACTCAGCTTATTGAGAAGATGGTCTCCAACCAAGGGTTGAGTGATAATCGACTCCAGCCACGTCAAAGGGGTACACATACTGTCAAGGAAGCAGATATGTTGAACGCCAAGATGGACCTGTTGATGAATGTTGACGGTGAATTTCCGTCAACCTAGCCATGAGTTTACCTTCAATGTTGGTATTGATTTAATATCCAAACTAACGATCCTAACCCTCATCATATATCAAGTTCGCACTCGCATGTGGTATTTGGAGTTTATTGTTTACGCAGGGATTAAGCACCTAAATGAGGACTTCAGGGTAGAGTTCATCGAGCACTTTGCGAGAACGTCATGAAGCCCAGTACAAGTCAAGACACGAGGTGAACATGACTCCAAGAGACCCAAGGACCAATCCGTGAAGGCAGAAAACTCTGAGGACCTGGACAGAAAATGCTGAAGCTTGCACGACAAGGAGCCCTATCCAAACCGCGGAGAAACTGACGTCAAGGACCCACATGCAGTTGGGAGAAAGTTCTAGAAGACATGAGAAGCGACGGGAAGAAAACAGGGGCTGAACCAGGCCAAAATGGGCCCAGGCCGGTCGGCCTAGGCCGGCCGGCCCAGCCCATTCTGGCATCGGTTCGGCGCCCCTTTGACCTAGATGACCCTCGGGCTATTTATAGTCCCCCTGCCAAGAGCCACACATGAATTCATTCGTCATCCGCCGCCGAGGAGGAGAGAAGAGAGGGACACCATTCCGGAGAGGAGAGGGTCGAGATGGTTGACTAGGGCTTCCCTAGCCGACGTGGGAACCTTGCATGGAGACCACGCCGAGTTCCTGAGCTAGGATCAAGATCAAGGTAGGATCCTGGTGATCTTGTCCATGTATTATACTCATGTTGAATTTGCAAGATTGAATCCGATTTCTAGCGATCAAGTGCTTTCACTACGACTTTGTCTTTGCTTGGGTTTTCTTATTCTCCAATCTATTCCGCGGAGAGATTGCATAGGATGTTCTTGTAGCCATGGTGGCTTGAGGTGCATACCTGACCTACCGAGCGTTTTCAACTTGTTCTTCTTGAACTCGCCCTAGGCTAACCTGCACGAATAGGAGTGTGTTGTGACAGGAAGGTGGCTCCAAAAGGCGGGCGTCTTCGGAGTTGGAACGGAAGCCACGATTTAAAGAAGCTTTTAATGAGATTCATTTGCCTTATTCTTCTTGGTTTTGGAACTTCAACAAAAGACTCGATCCAATCTCTAGATTGGTTCTCCCCTCTCTTTCTCTTGCTACCTCCGGTGTTTAGTAGATTAGATGTGTTTTATGGTTCTTCCATAGATTAGATGCAAAACCCCTTTTGAAGATCAAAGTGTTTTCCGCTTATTAGATTGGATCTTGCGTTACACATTGTTCCACGGATTCGATACCTTGGGTTCACACTTAAGGGAAGAAGGGTCCCTTGACTATGACGGAGGACTTGTCCGCTTGCAAGTCCAAACGAAGTTTGATACACATATAGACCGTCAACAAGCCCCTTTTTCTGGCACCATTGCCGAGGAACAAGTAATCAAGATTCAATCTAGTATTGCGTTTGTAAATATTTTCAGTTTTTCTCTTGATTTTTCTTTTGCATCTCTTGATTTTGATCATCCTCGAGAAAAAAAATCAATCTAATCTAGGGTTTTGCTAAACCCTAGTTTTCTTTTAGTTTTCTTTATTTTGTTTATATTTGCTAACCCTAACCGGAGATGGACAGCTACATCTCCAACAAAAAAAACATATATTTTGTGGATGGTCAAGAAAAAACTTTGTAGGCAAAGGTGACGTGCGACACAAGATCTAAAAGCGGAGGCCAAGGATCGTCAGAATCTCCAAGAGAAACTCCACCTCCAAGATCGAAGGAAGATCAACCTCATCCGCCACTCATCCTAGGGAGATTGTTCCTCAAGACCGTCAACCATGATTCGACATCGATGGCGTGAGGAGTGCATTCAAGTCAACCATGATTCGAGGTATGTAAAGTGGTCAATATTAAATACATTCTACCTCGTTGTCGCATCGGAAGGGAGGAGTCAAGGGAGAATGAAGCGAAAAAGATGCAAAAGTTGTTGCATCCGTCAAGACCAAGAATCAACGTCCGCCTGTGAAGACCAAAAAGATGACTAAGCTGAAGAATAAACATACACCGAAGCCAAGGATTGTATAGATGTGGGGTCCCTAAGATTGCAATGCCCACAAAGAGCGTTGATCCAAAGTGAAGAAGAGAAGAAGTCTAGCTATAGACTATAAAAGAAGTGCTTGCGGGAGGCAACTCGATCGTCGAGTCATGAATAAGCTACCGGGAGGACAACCCGTTGAAGAGTCAAGCTACCGGGAGGGCAACCCGAAGAATTTTTCAAGTTTTTCAAGTAAGTTGGTCTTAGAATTTGCTACGCATTACATATTATAAATTCCTATGTGGTTGAATAATTTTTGGAGACATTATAATTGCTCGGTCATTTTATTTGAATTTTATATTGATCATAAACCGATGACTTGAGCCATCCCAAGTTTTATTTGCTTACTTTTGAGAAACTAGCACCAAAAATTCAGAACCTACCCCAACCTTTCATCCTCTCCATGGTGTTAAGGTTGGCTTGTTTTACATGATAAAAACACACGAGTGGAGCCTTGCTATGTTTCTTAATGTTTTTAATCTTTGACGCATGGTAGGACTCGCGTGAACCTTAGGAACTTGATTTTTGGTTTCATTCAACTTGACATCCACCGGTTTCTCTAGATTTAGAATTTTTCTAAGCCCCATTGACTTTATTTTTATTCAAAATATCTCTCTCATGTTTGGCCAAAATTGGAACCTAAATCTATACCCCCACGGTCAAGCCGGAGTAACTTGCTATCAATTAATGAAAGCAATCGATCCCGGTGCAACCAAAATAAATTTTATAATTGTTTTTGATGCCTAAAAGCTCCTCTAATGATATATTTGGACTCATCGCTAGCGCTGAGTTAATTCTTAAAGTTTCAAAATTAGAGGAGTGATTAGCATCTAAACATGATTAAGGGAGGTTTTTGAGCTTGATTAACATATAGTGCCCCACGATGCATCACGTATCCATCATTTGGCATCTTGGGCACATGCAAAGGACAAGCATGGGGGAAGCAAGGGCTTTGTTTTGTAGGAAATTGGTGGAAGCACAAGAGGAAAGGGAACAAGATGTGACATGAAGTAAAACAACAGAGGTGGAACCCTTAATCGCGCAAGCAAAGGAGTGGTTGTGAACATTTGGTGGAGGAATCTCGTGGATCACGCGGACACAAGGCAAGAAGGGAGCAAGAAGTATCTCAGAGAAGGATCAAAGCAATGGAGGGCCCCTAGGCCGATCAGCCTAGGCCGGCCCTAGACTCCACTTATGGCCCTGCTCCCTTTCACCGGTAAGTATTTTATGCATTTGTTAATTCGTGTTCTTGAGTTCGTAGCCCATAAGTTCCAGAAACAACCTAGAAATATTTGAGTTCCATGGGGATGGGGATCTTGTCATGCATGTTATCACCGTTTCTTTTGTTTCAATCTTTTGTTTATGTTGATAATGCTTTGATGCCTAAGGTTAGCCACCATGCTTTTCGGGAGTATAGGTCTCACTACTCCCGTAGATCCCATCAACATATCATTTGTAGGTTTAGCTAAAGTGGCCTCATGTTCACACCTCAATGAATTAGTTTAGCTTCACCATGATAGGCGGTTGCATGTTCAAGGATCCACAAACCCTATGGGCTAATCTCCATCCTATCTTGTGCACCTCACGCTCCACCCTCTAAAATATATATATAATAATCATAATAATAATAAACTCCACCCTCCATATACTTCCCTTGTGTGTTTTTTCCACCGGCAAGCAACCCCCGATGCACTCATTATGAGTTAGTGCAGCAACAATGTGGAAGAAAGCCACCATTGTCTTCACCAAAAAGACACGATCGTCGGAGCCATCATCAAGTTCTTCGAGGAGGCACTCGATTTTCGAGTCTCCCCGAAGCATGGAGGAAGACGTGGCACCACCGAGGAGCAACACGCTGCCCTTGGTGGCATGAGGAGTACACAGTTCATCCATGTGGTACACCGAACCGCGAGGACACACCAAGAGCCACCTGCTTCCACCATGATGCTCAATTCGTTCATCCACTCCACCACGATACACTCTGAGGTGTTCCAATGGATTCACCATGAAGACCGAGGAGGAGGAGGAGAGGCTTGTTCGTCTTGAGAAGAGGCTTGTGCCAAATGTTGACTTCGATGACAATGCCCTCCAAGTGTTGTGATTCTACTCTTGAGAAACCTTGGATGGGTGAAATTCTTTAATGGAGTTGGTGAAGGCACTCACAAGGACCTTGCCTTGGAAATTCTTATACATTAGCACCGGTCTTTGATAAAGGAGTGTCGTGCCTCTCATTTCGCCTTGAAGATGAAGAGCAACTAGTTCCTTATGGATATATTAGAGAGCTGCTCGGTCCCAAGAAGGAAGCCCCGGAGCAAGTTGAAGTTCAAGAAAATATGTTAGAAGAATTTTTGGGGAATGATTTCGGGAGAAGGTTACAGAAACCCAAAATTTCTCGTTGTCTGGATTTCCTTGGGGGTCGAGTACATGAAGCAAGGAAAATATATTAGTGGAGATGAGAGGAGAGGGTGCAAGTTGATGTTCCTCTTTCCAACATGGGGCTGAGATTATTTGTTGAAGGAAGACAAAAATTGGTTAGAGGAAGGACTTCTTATGCCGGCGAAGAAGAATAAAAGGAGAAGCATTGTTGAAGAAGGATCATCCTCCGCAGCCCAAGATGAAGGAGGGGCTGCACATCAAGCTAATAAACAACCACATGGAGGGATCTCGATGCCACCACCTTATGGAGGAATACCAACACCTCCACCATATTATGAAGTGTGCCGATGCAAGCATGGGGGAGTGGGGCAGCCATGCCGCCACCTCCTCCACCATACATGGCGCCCAACGAAGCATTCATGGCGCCTCATCCAAACCAATGCAAGTCAAAGAATGGACCGGCGCAATCACACTACAAGAAAGGATACACCGCGCAAGACCATCAATATCAACCGCCGGAAGATGAAGAATGGAGAAGGAGGAAGAAGAAATAATAATAATAATGACGCCTTCAACTTCGGTTCGATTTTCTCTTTTCTCTATTCTTTATTTTCAGCTTTTATGCAAATTTGTGTGTGCGTAGCATTTTCAGTTTTTATTTATTTTCAGCATGTGTGCTAGTAATAGTGTTTGCTTTAAATCAACATGAATAAAGTTTGCCACCATGATTATCACCTTTAGTGAAGATAATAAGTTAATGCCATGTTGATATATGATGAAAGTTGCCGCTTTGCTCATCTTTGTACTTGTTTTATGCATGATTAAGCTAGTGCTCTCTTAAAATATAAATCTGAAATTAATCTAAATGCTAGCTTAATCCTCATGGAGGTTATGATAAAGATAAGACCCATAGTTTTCTTTTCATGCTCTCAATTTTGGATGGGTTAAAGATGATTTATTTTTGTTCTTAAAACTATGCTAACCTTGTCATTAATACCTCTTGCATGTTGCTCTACCTATCCAAAGCCTTATATTTATTTGAGTGCAAAAACTTAGTATACAAGATTTATTTTTGGGTGAATTAATTCAGGGCTTGGTTTCTCTGGCCCGAGACTAAGAAGCTGGTCATTCCGTTTTTGCGTATCTATCTTATTGCTATCCTTTTCCATCCGTGCATTGTGAATCTCCACATCGGAAATTTCACAAACATCGCCGGATATCCACCCATAAAATCCAATATATCTTTTTGTGTTTACCTCCTTGACCACAACCTATCATTTGAGTATGGATGAATATTTCGAGGAAGATCACAAGAATGAAGGTGCTAAGGATTGAAGTATAATTTTGGGAAACCTCCAAGACGTCATGGTCGCGTGAAGGATCCCTAGAAGATTTCAATTGTTTCTCTCCAGGAAAACATAGAACGTTTAGTACCTACGTTGGCACACAAATTTTCCCACCTCTTTGCCCGAGGACGTGCAATCGTCTAAGCATGGGGGGAGTTGCCAAGGAGTAGGTACAATGTAATCTAGAGTTCAAGGGGAGTATATCAAAAAAAGAAAAAGAAAGAAAAAAGAGAAAAGAAAAAATATATAGAGAGAAATAAAAAGTATGAAAGAAAAAAAGAGAAAGAAAAAGGAGAGAAGAAAAAATATATATATGAGAAAGAAAGAAAGAAAGAAAGAAATAAATAAAGCTCCCCGTCTCTCTAGATGCATTAAGAGTTTCAAGAGGATTCAAGATCAAGACCCATACTCATCTTTCCAACCATGTGCAATCCGATAACGAGGACTTTGTTTGTGCCTCGGGATCACTCTTTGCAATTTGCACATATCCACCTATCTCAAGTGTGTGTATTTTTTCTCTCTCCCCCTCCTTGAAACAACATTATTTTCCAATGACCTTTTGACGAGTCTCGTAAGACCATGAGAAGCTTGTCTTGTTTTGATAATATCTCAATAATAATATCTTGGTAGGACTAAACTTTTCCCAAAAGCTCCATAAAAAGCCTACCACTTATATATATTTTGAGAGGGAAAGGAGTAGAACAAATAGGCTTGAGAGACAAGATGAGATGAGAGTTCATGAGCAAGATGCAAGAAGGTTTAATTTTTGAACTTGGTTTAGCTCTTTTATTCATCTTACTCTACACTTCAAAATTTCGAGATTCATTTGAAATTTGGGAGCATGACTAATTACTTGTGGGAAGAGCTTAATTGATATCCACCTCCGTAGGGATGAAGGCTAGTACACTATGGAACTTTAACAAATATAAATTTAGAGAGCATTATGTTTTCTTGTGAATGATCAAGTGTGGTATGAATGAAAGGCAACGCCGATATCCATTGAAGGCTTACTCGAGGACGAGCAAGGTTTAACCATGGGGGAGATGTTGATGGTGAATTTCCATCAACCTAGCCATGAGTTTACCTTCAATGTTGGTATTGATTTAATATCCAAACTAACGATCCTAACCCTCATCATATATCAAGTTCGCACTGCATGTGGTATTTGGAGTTTATTGTTTACGCAGGATTAAGCACCTAAATGAGGACTTCGGGAAAGTTCATCGAGCACTTTTGAGAAGGTCATGAAGCCCTAAGACAAGTCAAGACACGAGGTGAACATGACTCCAAGAGGCCCAAGGACCAATCCGTGAAGGCAAAACTCCGAGGACCGGATGTAAAATGTCTGAAGCTTGCGACAAGGAGCCCTATCCAAACCGCGGAGAAACTGACGTCGAGGACCCACATGCAGTTGGGAGAAAGTTCTAGAAGACACGAGAAGCGACGGGAAGCGGGGTGAACCAGCCAAATGGGCCCAGCCTACGGCCAAGCCCATTCTGGCGTCGGTTCGGCGCCCCCTTTGACCTAGATGACCCTCGGACTATTTATAGTCCCCCTGCCAAGAGCCACGCATGAATTCATTCATCATCCGCCGCCGAGGAGCAGAGAAGAGAGGGACACCATTCCGGAGAGGAGAGGGTCGAGATGGTTGACTAGGGCTTCCCTAGCCGACGTGGGAACCTTGCATGGAAGACCACGTCGGAGTTCCCGGAGCTAGGATCAAGATCAAGGTAGGATCCCGGTGGTGATCTTGTCCATGTATTATACTCTCTTATTGAATTTGCAAGATTGAATCCAATTTCTAGCGATCAAGTGCTTTCACTACGACTTTGTCTTTGCTTGGGTTTTCTTATTCTCCAATCTATTCCGCGGATCGATTGCATAGGATGTTCTTGTAGCCATGGTGGCTAGAGGTGCATACCTGACCTACCAAGCATTTTCAACTTGTTCTTCTTGAACTCGCCCTAGGCTAACCCGCACGAATAGGAGTGCGTTGTGACAGGATGGTGGCTTCAAAAGGCGGGCGTCTTCAGAGTTGGAACGGAAGCCACGATTTAAAGAAGCTTTTAATGAGATTCATTTGCCTTATTCTTCTTGGTTTTGGAACTTCAACAAAAGACCCGATCCAATCTCTAGATTGGTTCTCCCCTCTCTTTCTCTTGCTACCTCTGGTGTTTAGTAGATTAGATGTGTTTTATGGTTCTTCCATAGATTAGATGCAAAACCCCTTTTGAAAATCAAAGTGTTTTCCGCTTATTAGATTGGATTTTGCATTACACATTGTTCCACGGATTCGATACCTTGGGTTCACACTTAAGGGAAGAAGGTCCCCTTCACTACGACGGAGGACGTGTCCGCTTGCAAGTCCAAACGAAGTTTGATACATATATAGACCGTCAACAATGAAGTGAATGGATGATCTAACCAATGAGAAGGCTGCCATGACCACCACTACTCAAGCTATGGATTCTCGCATGACCTGTGAAGTCTGTGGTAACACTGGGCATTCAGGGAATTACTGCCCTACTACCCAGGAGGATGTGATGTTCATGAACGGCAACAACAACGGTTATCATCCACAAGGACGTCAAACGTGGAATCAACACCCTTATTATCAAGGAGGTAATCAAGGTAATTCTTTCAATCCTAACCAACCTTCCTTGAAAGATCTTGTTTTCGGGCAAACTAAGATTAATGATAGTTTCAACAAGAAGTTAGCTGCCTGTGATAAGGCTCTACAAAGCCTTAACACCATGGTTGATAGCCTCTCTTCTGCTCTTAAGAGCCAGCTAAGCTTTAATAAGATGATAGAAACCCAGCTGGCTCAGATAGCTGCTTTGGTTCCTTTTGCTGAAGACGAGAAGATTCTGAGGAAACTCGTATCCTCCTGTGAGAATGTTTGCGTATTGTCCACTAGATGGGGTGAGCCATCTAGGCGGACACGACCATCGACTATGCGGGGAAGCCGTCTGAGTTCTTGATCCATGAGAATCTTGACTGTGCATGGAGAGACCTAGTTATCCGCTATCACTTGCATGATATATTATCAGAAAATCAAAAATGCTCTCTGTGATCTTGGTGCGAGTGTCAACCTCATGTCCAAGGCTATGTTCGAAAGATTGGGATATCCTGCTCTTTCTCCAACCTCGAAGACAGTTCAACTTGCTGATGCATCGATCCGGCATCCGGAGGGGATAGTGGAGAGCTTACTGGTATTTGTCCAGGGGTCTTGCATCTTCGCAGATTTCGTGGTCCTTGATATGCAGGATGATGTGGAAAATGCCACTCATTCTTGGGAGGCCATTCCTAAGTGACACGAAGGCGAGGATCAATGTGGGAAATGGAACCATCCGTTTCCGCATTGGGAAGAAGAACTTGATGTTCCGATTTCGACCAACAGAAGAGCAATGCTATTTAGTGCAAGGAAATGATGAGCAAATTGGGGAATGGACGGAGCCACGACCCTAGCTCAAGCAACCTCTGACCACACCAAGAAAATCAAAGAAAACAAAGAAGGTGTGGCAGGAGGTACAGAAGTCACACCTCTCTACTTCTCAGGAATGGGGTGACGAATGGAATTAATTATCGAGAAAAGTCCCGCTCTCGGACTTAAAAGGGTGAGTCCTTTTTGCCAAAAGGTAAAATTGGTATTTATCTCATATTTCCCTTTTCAAAAATTTTTTTATGAATTTCCAAAATGCATGTTTAATTTTTCCAATAGTGCATCTGCATGCTAGAATTTTTCTGGCCAATTTTCCTTTTTAAATAAAATTTCTGAAAATAATTTTTTGAGCTTGAAAAACATTGAAAAATTCTTTGAGCCACATTGTGGGAAAATCTGGACCGAGGCACTTGGGCAGGACACTAGGTAGCCATTAGAGAGCCGTTGCAAAAGGCGGGGAGGCGGGCAGGGAGTGGGGGTTCATGTGAGCCCGGCTCAGCAGTCGGGTGGGCCCGCCTCCTCAATGGCTCCTAGCCATTGCCTCATGTCTGGCTCATTTGCTTATAAATAGAAGAGGGATTGGGGGTTTTATTCACCCATTCACTCACTTTCATCACACCCCCCTCTCTACTCTTTGGCTCTTTGGTTTTCTTGGATTTCTTGCTCGAGATTGAAGTGACCAGCACCCTCTCAAATTGTTGCTGAATATTGATCATTGGTGGAGCAACCTCTGTAAGAATTTCATTTAGTTTTACTAATCCATCACCGAGTTGCTTGTGTTGTTCATTGTGCACCATGAGTTGGGCCGTTGGTGTGTTCGGGAAGGTGACTCGCTCACCGCCCGTTCACGGCGGAGGAAGCTCATCTCGCCGTTCCGAAGCCACACCGAGCCCAATGTCGACAGAGCATGAAGAAGAAGAGGAGGAGCTCCCTACGCCACAAGCCGAAGGAGTGTACGCCGTTGACACCCCTTCATCGACTTGAGGGATGAGCGAGAGACAAGCCTATGCCATCCTCAAGGATCGAGTCTTCTCCACGAGGGAAGTTCGACCCGACTCTTGGAAAGGACAGGTATGGACTCGAGTTCGATTCCATTTGGCAAGCTCTTGGTTGGGAAGGTTTTGTCCGGTTCAGGAGATCGGTTCTAGGCCTATCACCATCCAGTTTCTCTGCACTCTTCAAGAGGATGCATCTTGGTATTTCATTTTCGATTTCATGGAGTTCCGTATCGGGTTTCGTGGAAGGATCTTAGTTGCACCCTCGGTTTTCCATCGCCCGTTGTGCTATTCCTCTTGAGCAAGCTTGTGGTGATTTTAATCAGAAAGTTATTGGGAAGAGCTTTCTAGTTCGGCTGTTCGCGGCAAGTTGACACCTCGGTGCAAGATATCTTGCATCCCACTCTCGATTGTGGCACAAGTGGCTCACCATCACTCTCTTTCCAAGGGATGATGTTGAACCGTGCGCCTTGGCGAGATGATGATTTTATATGCTGCGGTCAGACGGATCAAGGTCTCCCCCATTCAAGCTATGATTTGGTAGTGGTTGACGAACTTTAAGATGATGGGTTCTATTGAGTGTCGTCTTTGATTTCGCATCATCACGAATCTTGGGGTTACGCAAGGGCCCAATGTGCCCTCCATTGCTAATCCTGGACTCGGATCGATGAAGCTTATTTGACTCGGGGCATATTCTTAAGAAGGGTCCGGATGATTCTTTGGTTTTCTTTTTACCACAGCTATGCAAACCAGATTCGATTTACCTAACCCGGATTTTAGGTTATGCGGCCAAGGGCCATTGGACCGTTCCTCTCGTGGAACCTCGCTCGTTCTAGTGTCTCGTGATAGGGTTACTAGGGTCATCGAGGAGAGCAGCATGAAAAATAGACATTACTACCGCCCACCTCGTCTCCCACAGCCCTCACCCCTACACATGAGAACTACATGGACCTCACAGTACATGTGCAGTTGGTTGATATGCGCTGAGTTGATCAGCCCATGAGCATGCGAGTTCGACTTGCTTGGGCTTTGGGGTCACCAAGCGGCTTGAGATGCGACATCCTCCTCTCAAGCCGCGCGTCTCGTGAACTTGTGTCACCACTCACTGATGAGCGAGCTCAACATCCGAGTCGGTGACGGAGGATGCACCAAGACGCCGAGTCCACCCGGATCGGCGTGTGTCCGGGCGAGACTTCACGCCATCGAGCAAGCATAGCAAGCAGCTGATTAGAGGGCTTACTATCAAGGACCGATTAGGCAATATGGGAGGAGTGAATGGGAGCCGATAAAATTCTTCCAAAAGGATGAACTCAAATGCCCCAAATCAACAAGTTCCATTGTGATGAGCTTGCCATAAAATAGCCACAAAGTCACCAACAAACATTTCAACAAACAAAATAAACAAAACCGCGCAATCAAGAAGCAAAGGACTTAGTCAATCCGCAGAGCCACTGTGACAACCAAAATCGCGAATCATGTCAAGATGGATCTCATCCGAGGGCAGCGATGAGTCCATATTATGACAGAACCTCCAGACGCGCATTAAATCTGACCGTCTGCGGAAAGGTCGGTCTCATCATTTGCGGGCGACGGTCCACTTAAGACGTGACCGCAAACAACCGCCCAAAAACCTAGCACTTCCTGATCAAACGACTCACAAACTCAAGAACACGCTGATGAACGATGAACAACATGACGGTCACCGCGCGGACTTGTCCCACGACAGAAAGGATATCAAATATTTCAAAGTCAACCCTCCAACAACAACCCGATCTCCCAACATATTGAGACAAGATTTGGGAGGATGTGAAGCGTCCTAGGGATGCTATCTCCCAAAACTTGAGGTCTCAAACCAACTAAATCATGAATCAAATCGCCGCAAGCTCTCACAAAAGCTAGGGCTCCACCAAATCCTCAAATCCAAGGCCAAATTCGTAGTTTGAGGGTCAAGATCACACAAAGATGCACAAGGCATCATACATGATCCCCATAAGAAAATCTGAACCCAAACACCTTAGAATCGAGGAACCTGCACACGAATCCAAAAGCACACTAAAAAAGAGCCACAAGAAGGAAATCGACGCAAAAGCTTCCATACAATTCTCTACATAACGGTGAAGAAAATCTAAGCCTATGGAGCGAAATGAGATGGATGGATGGTTTGCCCAAACCAGAGTATATGGAGTCCCTCCGGCAAATGACCAAGCTACCCTAGAACTAGAATGAGATAATGAGATCATCCTCCCGACCATGGTTTTAAATAGAGGTATGGTATTTAGCGGATATAGTAGCGGCTCCTCGATCACGTGTTCAGGCATTCTTCTCCCACGCCTCCACCAGCCTCCGGTTGGTTTTGTGGTCTTGATCCATCGAAAGTCCACAACCATGTTGTCAATCACTCATCATTCACATATCCTCCATAGGTAACTTTCATTTGTTTTTTAACCTCATATGAAAACACATAAAAAAGCTTTCTTAAATTAGTTTGCTTTTCATATGCCAGAATGCTTTCATTCCTATGGGTAAATGATGCTTGTATTGCTTAGTATCCTATTTAAGTTTTGAGTTAGTTGGCTTGCACAAACAAACTTCATGACCAGGTTATGAGCTTGTGTTGTGATTTTATTTTGAAAATGCCAAAAATAAGTTCCTCAATAATGAGAAAATCATATCAAGCACTACAAGAAAAAAAAGGCCGCTCATAAACCGTGATTAATGGTTCATTAATCGACAAATTGATTAATGACGAGACCTTATTTGAGTTTAATGACGCGGAAAATCGCCTATACAATGCGTCATAACTTCATTCTCGCAGCCTTTGCCACGCCGAGCATCCGATGGCATGCCATTGTGACAAATCGTATGCGCTATAAAACGACTTGGCCTGCTTGTAGCCGGGTTGAGCCCAAAACTGCTCCTCATATAGCCCAAAAAGATTTTGTTGGGCCCAATTGTAGCTTTTAGATGAAATTTGATTAGGGTAGGCCCGTTTTGGTTGGGTCGAGTCCAACAGTGCGCACATTGTTGCGGCCTTATGTCACGTTAATTTGAAAAAATTGACTTTTGGCCCAATTAAAAGTGGGCTAAGCCCACGAAGGACAATATAAAATTAACTAATCATGCATCGGTATTAATGGATTTCATTTCAATTGACCCTTTTTGAATAATTCCGATCTGGTTGGCAAAATAGTAATCAACACATATTTCTTTATACAATAAAGCAAATTGTTGTTTACTATCAACGACCATATTGTTCATCACATATCACAAACTATTACAAGATAACAGTATCACAAGGAACATTGATTAACAAAGCTAAATCCAGTTCATAATCACAAGAGAAAGTGGAGATTTGATCTAATGATCTTAACCTCTTCATCTTTTCTTTGCTAAGCGATGAGCGAAGGAGGTCCTCACTGTCTTCGGTTAGCAACCTCTTAATCTCGGCGGCGCATTTTTGAGTTGATTCTGATTCTTCGGTCTTCCTCTTCAAGGTACATAACTCTTTCTGGTGAGTAACAAACCGTTGTTGAAGTTGTACCCCATCCTGATTGGGAGCGTCAACTCGCTCTTCATCAACACTACTACATAAGGATTTGGTACCCATTCTTGAGTACTCTGCCTCTGTTTTAATTTGTTCGGGAAGAAGCATCATTGACTTGGTAGCTTCCATCTAGCAACAGTGGATCCCAAGTCAGATTAGGACCTTGTAATTGATTCGAACTAAGGAAACAAAGGTGTTAAATTTGTTACCTTGAAGCAGGTCTGAACAGGAGTGACTTCAGATGTTGACCCTTTGGCCCGTGGAAACAAGTACAAGAACAAGAGGTAAGGGTTGAGATAATTTGCAATCGGAAACAAAGAAGGTGTTAAGTTTGTTACCTTGGAGCAGTATGAAGCAGGGAGCAACTTGAGATGTTGACCCTTTGCCGTGAAACAAGTACATGAACAAGAGGTAAGGGTTGAGATCATTCGCAATCGGAAACAAAGAAGGTGTTGAGTTTGTTACCTTGGAGCAGGTCATGTTGACCCTTTGGCTCGCTGAAACAAGTTCATGAACAAGAGATAAGGGTTGAGATCATTAGCAATCAGAAGCAATTTCATCTATTAAGTTCAATGCGGTACATGAACGATCACACCCAATCCATCATCACCCAAGCATGCAACAACAATATTCAAAGGCAAAGAGCATGGGGAAGCAGTCCAACAATTTCATCTACAAACTTCTACAAACCTCAAATAAGTTGACTTGGAACAATCTCTTGCAATAGAGAACGAGAAGATCACAATCACCCAAGCATGCAACAACAATATTCAAAGGCAAAGAGCATGGGAAGCAGTCCAACAATTTCATCTACAAATTTCTACAAACCTCAAATAAGTTGACTTGGAACAATCTCTTGCAATAGGGAACAGAAGATCCACAATCACCCAAGCATGCAACAACAATATTCAAAGGCAAAGAACATGGAGAAGCAGTCCAACAATTTCATCTACGAATTTCTACAAACCTCAAATAAAATGACTTCTAACAAACTCTTGCGATAGGGTACAGTAGATCCACAATCACCCAAACATGAAAGAATATTATAGAAAGCCAAAGAGCATGGGGAAGCAATCTAATTGAATCAATCAATACAGGGAGGAGACCACAGACCTGGCGAATAGGACAGGAAGAACATGCCGAATGCCGTCTCGATTTAGCGGCAGGCCTTGCGCCTTCAAGATGTTATTCTGCATCTGTTGCGGATCTGCGGGCCGCTGTGAGCCTCGGGGGCCACAGCAACGAGTTTGAACCATCTTGCAGCTTCAAGGACGTTCGAGGAAGGCCCGCTCGTAGAAGAGGAAGGCCGCCGCTCGTAGTAGAGGAAGCCGTTGTCGGTAGCTAGGTCGCCGTTGCTGCTTCCGCCGTAGATCTAGGTCTCTTCGGCGGTCGAGGAGAAGATCCCTTGATTTTGGAAAATTACCAGGAGGGAATTGGGAGACCTGGTTTCCCTCTTTGTTTTATATATAAATGAGGAGGACCCGGAAGGAGGCGGGGAATTCAAAATTTCAAGTCCGCCTTTGTGGTCGGCGGAAAGCGAAGACTTTGGATCATGGACCCAAGCGTCGGTGACCCAAACGAAAGACCGCTTGGGTGTCGGACCCAAAGCGTCGATGACCTTACGCAGAGACAAGTTGTTGACTGGGTTGTCAGGCCACCATGGATCTGGAATGGACAAACACACAGGACTAGACTCTACTTCATATTCACGTTAGACGGATGATCCGATTTTTGCATTACAAATGTACTCACTGCAACAAAATAACGTACCGTTTCAACTGTTTATTACATGACTAAAAACACTTAAATAAAACATTAAAACTACAGGGGACCCTGGTACAACCCTTGAGGTAATCTTCTCTGAGATTGTGCATAAATTCGGGATGATCGGTGCATACAACCACCCAATCATATGTGAGTATTCCGTGAGGAAAGATTTGCTCTAAGAAAGACATGCACTTGTCACTGCAATTGTGTGCGATTAGCTGAATTGCCCATCGTAGAAATGAAGTCACAGTTTCCTCGCTTGCCATGTCCCACATCTTTGACACACAGTGCAGCTTCAACCTTTCGACTTGGTACATGTCGGACCAAAGTAAATAAGGCGGGCATTGGCGAGTGTCCCATAAATCAGCCTCCTCCGGAGTGATCCTTCACTAGCATATTTGATCGGGACAGAAGCCATCGGTGTGTGTCAATAATTGTAATGAGTTTGAGCTAGACTCCACTCCACAGGCCATAGAGCATTGCCTCCATCACACAAGATACTTTCGCCACATCGGCACGTATCGCTCGTATCACCCGGCATTCTGCACCTACGTGGAACACAACTTCCACAGGGGCTTGGGCTGCAACGCTTTCATATGCTTCTTTGCAGCGATGGAGGAGGAACTTCAATGTAGTCGTCCTCCAGTACTGAAACAACACATGATATGTGTATGTGATCTTCACCGGATGTCACGCTCAATGTCATGATGCTCCACGGACATTCAAATCCTCTTTCTTGTAGATCCCGATTCATGAACCAAACTTCTTTTGTAGCTTAAACTCGAAACATATCATCTTCATCGTTTGGGTCTCCAGCCATCGCACGCAACAATACTCGCACCTACGTGGAAGCGATCCACAGCTTGACAAACAATAACATAATGCGCATGAGTGTGTGTATTCATAGCAGCAACGAGACACATACCATTTGGGATTTGTGCGGAGGAGCGAGGACGACAATGCGCGGAACATCCATCCACCGATGATCATTCATACACATAGCGTGTAGGATAGCAACGTAGCTTGAACGTCTGGATTCCTTGAAGTTGCTCGCGGTTCCTTTGGAAGGAATCATTTTAGCGTCTAAATCCATTAACACAAATGGCCTGCAATGATCGTCTCGTGCATAAACTGTCTCTTATTATAGTGGGAGTAGATGTGTGTCGTTCAAACGTCCGTTCGTGGACATCGATTACCACCGGAATGGACATGTCCCTTGATCGGGTGTGGCGTTCGGGTCATGAACTTCCGGTTCTAGTCCTTAAGTGCGATTCACAATGATCGACACGTCCGTTCGGAGGTGTGCACACAAGTTCGTCGGTTAACTCGGTGCGGTGCTTAAGCGCAATTCTCAATGATCGACACGTGGATCAACTTGTGAGGCGTGTCATTCCCAAACGTCCATTCGAGATGCCCTTACGTGCTTATATGCATGTTAATATTACACACACACAAAAAAACATTATTGCTATTCCAATTCCAGCTTATTCCATTTTGGTCTTGTCGCGTCAACAAGTTCATCACGTTTCTCGATCTCCAAGGCTGCGGGAATCATCAAGTGCGAATCCAACCATTGTGACCTTTACGATCACGCTAGCGTACGATCGAGGAGGACTTGTCAAGTCATCCGCACCCTCGTGTTGCGCAAGGACCATCCGGTCCATCGATTCTGACGCCCAATCTTGTTCTCCGGATGCAATTGACACCTAAACCATTACATAAATAAACGGTAGAGAGTTGTCTCGTTGTTGATGCAGCATGAGCTGATGCAGTGAGATGGCCATTAGATGCAGCTAATGCGGCGTGATTTATCCGCAGGGCTTTCTTGTGCTCTAGAGAGGAAAGTCCGGAAGTAAACACATACCTAGACACGTCGGGCTCATCCCGTGATACCCATCATCCACACATGTAATCGATGCACGCCACTGAAGATTCTGACCTAGATAGATTCCTATCACGCGTAGGCCTGACTATATTCAGAGCATCTCACATTTTCTTTAGTAACTTTAGCAATGCTACACCGAGATCACGTGACCGCTGTAGTCCTCGATAAATAGGTGAGTGCAGCACAGCGTTCTTGAAAGGCAAGGCCAACACTCTTCGGTTCCCCGTCTTGCATTTCTCTACTTCAGTGGGATACAAGGGTGAGATCATTTTGTTGGCTAATCTTGTTTACTTTATGTATGCATGGTATCGAGACGGTCACATTGTTAGCTTATGTAGGGTTTGTTCTTCATTTGTGTATGTATGCGATGCGTGGGGAATGGTCGGGCAAGGAAGGGGAGCATGGAACTTGGAGGAGTCGGGAAGGGGGCTGTCGGCGCAATAGCACCTCACCACCACCTCGAGGAGTAACTTCGACGGGCGTGGGTGGGTAGCCGGGTCCTGTAGGAGCCCTAATGCATGTACTGCTGACTCAGAATAGCACCTCACCACCACCACGCCTTCACTTCTAAATTACGTCTAGAATTTGGCTTTAGTTCTCAAGCTTTTTCGCCACTCTAACATGTCAGCCGAGGTTACCACGAACAAAACCTCAAGATAAAGGGAACAACCGTCCTGCGACGCGCAACAACTCCCGTACTCAGCAGCTGGCATCCACGGGGTCCCAGTGTAGTAAGCCCTCAGGGCAGGCACCTATCGTATAGCGGGACTTCATGCCAGCCAACTGTCCGTAAATTCACTAACCTCAATGACGGCTTCATTCGCCCATTACTCAAGATCTGCAAAGCCGATTGCAACGAGATCCTTAGATCCCGCAGCATTTTACGCCCTGGTAAGATCAACTATTTGAAATGAAGTGTTGTTCCTAACTACTCAGAACACCTGCCACCGTCACCAATTTCTTTTGCGTTCACTAGAGATAAGGATTTTCTCAGAATCAAGTACGGCTACTTAACTTGGTCACGCCGTGATATTACTACCCTCAGTAAAAACCTTTAAAAGATATAGGCGGCACTTTGGTGGCTTCCATGAGAACGGGGCATGCCTGTGATGTTGAATTTCAGATTTTTTGCCGCTACTTCACATGGTCCGGCTAAAACAGGGGTCCGATGGACAGACCACATGGCCTACATGGGTTGTGCATGCAACCTGCCGTATCTCTAGGCCGAAGTTGACTTAGCCCTGGGACCTAATCGCCCGGCACCCCAAGGCTCAACATCATCATCTGCCAACATGGTCTTAGGTCATCTTCTGAGGTTTTGAGGCATCGTCTATTATGCCACCCAGGAAGGACCAAGATGAATATCTTCTCTCGCCCCTCAACCCAGGGCTAAAGTCTGGTTTAATGAACAGTTAGGACTGACTAGGGACGTAAGGTAACACTCGCGCTTGAGTAATACTCACTAAAGTATCGATTCAAGATTCAAATATTCAAACCGCCACTGCCCTAATCATCTACTCAGGGGTTTATGATAGTTAGCTCATACCATTCAGTTAATGCATGCGCAAGCAAACGATCCCGCTACAGGCACATCCCCAAGGACCGTACCTGCGGCTTCATAAATAGCCATACCTGACGCCGATGACTGCAAGGGTTTACCGGAGTTCACCTTATGCTAGGTGTGCCTTCTTGTCAATTTCAGGATACAGGGTAGACTCAAGACGATGGGCTGCGGACAGGAAATGCTAACAAGATGAACCCTACCTCGAAAGGTTCTTAATCTTTTGGAGGCTCATCGAATGTTACTAATTCCGTCATTTACCGGTATATCGCTGGGCAGAGCGTCGTTATGAACCTGCTCCTCATTAGGGGATCATATCGTTCGCTTTTGGTGCCTCACCTAGATAGCTTTTTGCCCTTTTTCTGGTTTCGGGAAGCAGTTATGATCCAAGCGTCAAGATCAGGCAGACCGGGCAAGGATGCTAGAATCACTGACAAGTACCACCACTGGACCATTCGGGACCTGTTATCAACATGTGCCGGGTACCCGCTTTGCTGCACCGAGGTACATCGCTACTAGAGTACCGAATATTTCAATCAATTATACGGGTTTGGAGCAATCTTGTTTCTGCATGAGAAACCTAGGACACCTGTATGCAGCTTGCTATCTCTTGAAAGTGGTGTGTGTCATTTAACAATATTGGAAAGTTCGCTTTGGAACTGATTCTTTTTATCCCATATATTAATGTGTGCAAACCAGATGTAATAGGCAGGAGATATGCGGACATGTTTGCCCTTTGTTATATTAATGCTTACGAACTTCATGGTAGTAGGGAACTAGCTATTTCAATCATAGCACCTGTTGCTTTAACATTCAATATCTCAGTCGGGCAACTGTACGATGTCTAAGCAATAGTGACCTGCGTCCTGCACCCAGGCTGGTGGCAAGGCTCGACTACAGTCATACCGACTAAGAAGCTCCTGAGGCACTATAGATGTAGCTTCCATAGAAAATATGGTGAATAGGCCGGCGAGCTGGGTGACAGTCAAGACCATTCCAAGGGGTTTGTTAATACCGCCATTAACAAGTGACTAGGACCGGGTGTCAGGGTACACTCATGTACGTTCCAATCCTATACCGAGTCTGCGTGTCAGAGTAGATTCGTACTCACCACGCTCGGGCTATCCAACTAAAGATCCCGTCAGACCATTTCTTTTGACTGGGACAGAGAAACGTCCGAGGTACATGTATCCTCTTCCTCTTGGAAGATGACGAAAAACTGCTTTCACTGTCTCTAAGAATCCCATGTCATGGGCAGGCTCCCCTGTAAAATGGAGCTATAATGTATCTGATGTTATTAATTTCCACCACCAATGGCCCGCATAAGGGGCCTAGGCTCCTTAACCGCATGACCGCCGATGTGTCGCTACCGGGTATGTGGCGACTATTTACCCTGGAGCCCAGGACGAGTCCGAGTATTCGGGAGGGGGTGAAGGACTATAGGAATGCTCAGGAGGATGCTACTCCCCAGGTACCATCCCTAGCCTACCCATTTAAATTGATGCGGACTTTTTATACACACTGGTGGTGCGTACGAGTGGTGGTTAATAAGAGGTCCATTCCGGCTTATTAATCCATGTAAGCGTAGATGGTGCCTTTTTCATAGTCATGGTGCCCTCTGAGCCATTGATCTAACACAAACTTGAGATACAGAGGTGCTAGATCATGTGCAAGGACTTTGCCAAACCCATGTAGTAGCGTTGATGAACGCCATCCGGATCCAAGGAAGCGCCTTGGCGGTTGTCTTGATTCAATGAAGCGGATGATGATGTCTCATTGAGGGATCATCCTGAGACTTTCTCTTGCAATTCATCCTAGCATCTGAATAGGAGTTGATGATGACATCTTCATTTTGCTTCAAGGTACCAAGATAGCTAACATGATGGAAACTTTGCACTGTCAACCTTGTGTCTTGACTTCTTTCTTTGCTTCTTTGATTGAACATCCATGGGATAGATGTCTACAAGGACATGCTAGACAATGTGAAGAAAGTCCTGTTTGTGTTAGCATGAATCACCAAAATCAATGAACAAATGGCAAATCCATGTTCACTACAATCTCCCTTTGGTGATTTATGACAAAGAAAGAAGCTAAATTTGCAAAAATTGACAAAATTAGAGCCACTTACACTTGCTTGCACATCCAAACTCTAGATCAAATCTTTTTTTGATCTTCTCTTCCTATGTTCAAATAGCTTGTTTTCACTTTGGCATAGCTTGCTTTGGTCATTCTCCCCTTTGATTTCCAAAGGTCCAAACAAAAAAGGTCCAAGGAAACTAGCAAGTCCTAGCAAACATAGCTCAAAGAGAAACTTAAATCAAGGAGAAAGCCACTCCGTGATCCATATGTATGATATCAATGAAGATACCACATGTGTGAATAACAAGGTGGATCACAAGTGAAGACTAGCATGATCCCTCGATGCACGCAAAGGAAGCTTAGAGCATATCATGCAAGGAGGTATTTGGGACAAGAGATAAGACATGGGTTCTTGTTACATTACCACTTGTAGATATCACTTGTAGTCTTTTGATCATTGCAACATTGATCCTTCTATTGTCACCACTTGAGATGAGCCACTAAATGATATCTAGAAGCACCACTTGAAAGAAGCTTGCAAAGAAGACACTTCACAAGGATTAGGAATGTATGAGTGCATTGTTTTGAACTTATATGAGACATTCTCAAGCTCTCAGATGAAGCTCATATACTTTATTCACTCTTTGAGATGTTAGATCCATTGAGAGTGAAATAGCTTCTCTTAGAATGAAGCACCGCACCGGTCACCAAGGCCACCTAAGCTTGAAACATTAGTCAAACCAAACCATAGATGAGCTTAAATGGATTTCTTTGAATCACCAACCAAAGTATGCACTTGTTTATAACAACGAAGCTAACTATAGCTTTTTCATGATCAAAGAGATATATGAAGACATGCACCATGAAAGAACAAGTGTAGCTTTACACACTTCTCAAACCATGAGGTTACTCAACTTCACATGACACAAGAACCTACCATATGTAAACAACTAAGCATAGAACAAATGCAAACCTAGACAAGGAATGGAGCACAATGATACTTGAGGTGAGTTCTAGTTTCCATTACCTCTAGAACTTGGGCAACACATGTCCAACTTGCGCTAGGCTTCTGGTGATTTCACAACTTCGTGCCAAGCCTCCCAAGTCGAACTCAATTTCAGTAGGAACCCACACCATTTGAGGCCCTTCATGTTGGTTATGACTCTTGCAAAATGTTGGTTCCAAGCCGCATCTTCCCAACCCATGCATGCCAGTCTTCTTGATGACATGTTGCTCTTGATCTTGTTTCATGCTTGGTGTAGATGAGGAGCTCGATGGTGGCATCTTCTTCTGCCCTTGTCCATCTTCTTGACAAGAGCATAGAACTTGTGCTTCACATGACACTTGAGCATCATTGCATCTCAAGCTTATTCACCATGGATCACATCTTGAGAAGGTTGGACATTTGTCTTGAGAGATGTCCATGTTCCTCATTGTTCTTGTTGCCCATGCTTGAAATCCTGAGCCATCATTGCTTGAGCTCACATCTTGCCATGAAACAATTAATGTTTCACAACATTCTCATTGATGGTGAGCAAGATTCTTAATTAAATCATAAGTTGAAGCATCTACCAGATAGGAATTGCACAAGATAGATGATTCATCAATCTCAAGGAATTACTTGTTTTAGTCTCATTGCTCTCAAGCTAGATTTTAGCTCATCCCTTTTAATTTGCACAACAAATGTCATAATTTGTAGCAAGGTTGCACTAAGATCATTGAGAGTATTGAGAACATTAGCTTGTTTCTTGCATTCCTTTTGCTCATGCACCAGCTCAACAAGATCAATGTGTTTCATCATCACTTGATACCTTGGGCCATATTGTGTGGTTGTTGCTCATTTCCTCAAGCACTTGACATGGTTTGAACTTTGAATTATAACTAACCCTCATGGCATACTAATGATGGCACATGTGTGAGATTGTTTCATGAAATCAACTTAAAGAGGAGACTTTGATAAGTTCATCAAGCATTTTATGAGAAGATAATGAAGCTCACAAGTCATCAGGTGAACATGCAAATGACAAGGATAAGATCAACACGAAAAAACTGGAGGTTTACAACGATCAACTCACGAGATATTCTCAAAACAGCATATGGTGCAGATTCGAGACTTAAACAGCCTCAATGGCAAAAGTTTGACTACCAAAGTGTCTCGACAACCTCATTTGGACATGTGGAACAATGGGTCAAGGAGCTAGGAGATAAAATGCCAGTTGAGCAGACAAGTCCAAATCAGACAGATTATCTTCAGACTGTTTTGATCTTATCTTGTTTCAAGGAAAGCAATGAATACCAAAGTTGGATATTGTGGCACACAACCCACAATGAATTTGCATTATTTGGAGTCTACGTAGATATGTCTTCAAGGAACTACAATCAGGAAAATCTACGAGGCTGAGTTTATGGAAACCAAGTTCGCCTTCTCCCAAGGAAGATCTCAAAGGTGGAGCACAAGACTCAAAGGCATAAATACAAAAAGGAAGGATTACCATTCAGATACATTATGAGATTCAGAAAAAAAAGATGAGGGAGAGAGTTATGAGGTCTCAAGGATCAAGAGGAAAGGAATGAGGAGACCCAAGATCTAGTGTTCCTTTGCATCAATCTTCATCAATGAGTTTAGTCTCCATCACCCTATGTGCTTCAATCTGTAAGATGATCAGTCTCATCCCTAGAGTTGATGGATGCTTGATAATCTATACAATCTTATGCCTATCATGTTCTATGGCATGTCTTCAATGCTTTTTACATATGTTTGCTCATGTGGTCTTATTTGTGGTAATGGTGATTAAACCCTATGGATACTTAGGTATAGATGCTTATCGTGAAATGTTTGATTACCATTCAAGCTAGAAATTTCCCAGCAACCACCATGAAGCTAGTGAAGGCAACATTTTCATGTGAGTAGATGGTTCATGAGATCCTAAATAGAGGGAAATCTACCTTAATCTCTCTTGTACCAATCACCATCTATTTAACTCCTTAGTTTAGTCTTAGATTAACAAGGTTAGATTGCTACTTTAAGATTAATTTCAAAGCTTTCCAATCAACTAGATGAACTAACAGCAATCTTGCTATTGACAAGAATTTTCATCAAAAAGGTGTGGTCTCAAGATGGATCAAGGTTAAACATCATTTCATCACCATGATGATGATGACCTTTTTGAAGCTGGAGTTCTTTCTTGATTCATCATGAGCTACAGAACTTGATTCTCCACCACTTGACCATTCAGGATGATGACATTTGCTTGCTTTGGTCTCCTGACCACCTCTTCTTGGGCTTGTGATGGTGATCTTGATGTGTTGATGATGACTTTCTCTCAAGTGGAGTAGCAGACATGTTGATTTTCTCACATACTTGAAGATCTTCTTCACATACAAGGACCATGGATTCAACCTCTTCATTGAGGATCATTGACCATCCTCACCATCATCTTGTGAGCTTCCATGAGTAGCCATCAATCACCTTCTCTTGTTGGCTTGAGACATGACTTGTGGTTGGAGAAGATGGTTCTGGGGCTTTCTTTGGGCCCACTTCAAGATGATTTGAAGCTCATGTGATGATCTTGCTCAAGATTTGAGACTCAATTCTTGAGCTTCTTCTCATAGATGAGGCCTTCACAAGTCAAAAGGGAGACTTTGAAGGATCACATTGATGTTCAAGTCCGTGATGTTCTTCACACCCAAAAGATGATCTCAAACATTTAGGGAGTGAAGATGGTATTTTCATTTGCAAGTTGCTTAAAGCTATTGAATTTCAAGGAGACAACCGTATCTTCTAGAACTTCTTTGAACCCTCATTTTGTGATGGTTTTCCATAGCTCAGGAGCATCACAATTAAATATTGACACCATATCTAGTGAGGACAAATGATACTAGCAATCACATCAAATTACTTTTCCTTCTTAGTACCATGCCCTCATGGTGACTCTCCAAACATCAAGGTCCGCTTGGAGCATCCATGAGAACCTTCCAAGGATAGTCAAGATCAAATGTGGAGCCAAACTGGTATCCAGTTCATACCTCTATAGAGCAACTCTGGCGGTGAAGCCTATCGTTCCAATGAGGGTTTTTCACTTTACCAATCGATCTCCAAGGAAGTGAGTCCACATCCACTTGTAAGGATTGAATGTAGCCTAAGAGGATGTGAATTAGCAACTTAAAACTTATCCTATGGCTTCACTACTTTTTCACGATCCAGAACATACCATCTAGATGTGCAACTAAGTTGTTCTAGTGTGACTCCATCCCAAAACATTTGCAACCTTAGCCAATCCTACAAGATACTACTCTGAGACACAAACAAAGATTGCAAGAGAGTAATGCTGAGATGAGAGGAAGCAAACTTTGACACATTTATCCTAGTGTGAAATTAAGAACATCCACGTTGTTCACTCACACAAGAGTATTGCTTCCGGACCAATCTCTCAAGAGCACCATTGACTCACCACAAAGGCTTCATTACATGTGGGTCATTGTTGCCGCCTCCACTAAGGAGAAGAGGAATTAACAAAGTGCTAAGGCCTGTCAAGATTGTGGTGAGCCATTCAGGAAGGCTGGCGAACCTTGTCACCTTGATTCACCAAGAATCACTCACAAGGTTGGCACAATTGATCATCCATGTGCCAGACCAAATATCCAAGTCATGGATGAGCTCACTTGGATGGATTGCATGCCCTTGTGTCTTGAACTCTGATTCCACACAATCCGAACCTCAAATGGTTGAGTATATAAATCATCCAAGGAGTCAAATCCACCATAAGCGCCACAAGGTCTCTTTTCGAGCTTCATCAAAGTACGATTGCTATTGCGTGAGCCACACAAATATACGCTATAAGAGCAGGGGATCATGTGCAAGGATCGCCAAATTATGTAGATCGTGAGCCGCATAAAGATTTGCTCATCCTAGATACCCTTGGCGTGTCTTGATTCAAAGAAGGAAGATCAAGTTCCTCACTAGCTCGGATCATCCATCATGACTGTTGCTTCTTAATTCATACGATCTAGCAACTTTGATCATCCGACTGACATCTCAGCTTGCGCACGTACCAAGTACTCCACGCATGGGAGGTAGGCTTCATGACTCAATTTCCTTTTCTTGGTCTTGACTTGTTTCTTTTGTATTGTGGTTACATCCATGGCAGATGTCACAGGACATTATGTGGGGTTTGCTTCGCATGTCTTCAATGCGGAATGGGGACGACGCCGAGCATCGGCACCGCACCAGCACTCGCACACCCTCCACTCGTATCGACCGGCAGACCCTACCCCAATGGCACCTCCACTCGTATCGACCAAGCGACCCAATGGCACCTCCACTCGCCGCACCTCAACACCCGGGTGATGCCACCTCCATTACCGGCAACGTACCGTGATCACCGAACCTCATGGCACCACTTTTCACCCATGGCCCAGCCGCCACCTGCGTTGAAATGCCACCCCGCGCTGCTCATTGAACAAGATGAATCGCATGACCGAAATGGTCTGGTTGCTTTGGCTTCAGGGCGGGCCCGCCCGTTTATCAAGCAATGTGTGCCCTTTTGCCAGGGGTCACAGTGCAATGGACCATTCATGACTGCTTACACGCACAACATCGCCACCGCCTCTTTGGGATAAGGATGAGGCATCGCGCTTTGGAGGAGTATCGATCCAGAGCCAGCTTGTGCACTGCAGCTGGATTTCCAGATGAGCCGTGATGGTAGTAGTATGTGGTGATGGTAGTAGTATGAGCCGTGATGGTAGATGCTAGTAGTATGTCGCTCGTAGTATGTCGCCGTAGTTCAACTATGGTGGATCGATCCATCCTCATGTGTAATCAATGCGTATGCATGCATTTGTGTCGCTTTGTATTTGGATTGTGTTGTTTCTAATAAAATGGTAATGTGTGTGTACTCCTGATAAATTGTTGTATACGGAAAGTCCGCTATTGATTTCTTAAATACGGATGAACACAGATAAAGTCCGGTTTGTAGTTTTCACCGGACCGGATTAAACTGTCATCGCTACGCAATGAGAAAACCAACATCTTACAAGGAAAAATAGTAGTAGTAGTATTCAATCGACGATGAATGTAAGGTGAATTCTCGCTTCTTCTACTCCTACTTCTACTAGTAGCAGTTACCACTAATCCACTAATCCCGCTTCTTGTCGATGGTGCACCCGGCGCCTTGTTGCGCCGCTCACGACGAGGATGTCGCCTGCCGCCGCCTGGAAGATGGTGGCGGACCTCCTGTGCGCCCGCGGATGAGGCCGCCCTCCAATGCCGCCGCCAGAGGATGATGTCACGCCCATGGCGGCCGGTCGAAACGGCCTTGGCGCCGCCCATGGCGGATGATGACGGTCGATGATGGCCTCGCTCGAGGATGGCGTAGATCGACCGCCGACCGATGAGGATGAGAGAGGATGACGCTTGAGACGACAGTTCCCGAGTGGCGGTGCTTCCGCCCGACCCCGCACCTCTTGCCGACTTGCGAGGGGTGCGATGTTTCGAGGCACATGATCTTGGATTTCATTTTGTTCCACAAACTCCGAATCATCGAGGATGTGTCAACCACCACCCGAATGGGCCTCCGCCCGCCTCCTCTTCATCCAGGAGATCCTCCTTTCATCAAGAGGAGGAGGATGTGGCTTGCGCGCACCTCTAGGAGACAATGGCTCCATGGGGAGAGGAAGAGCGTGCGAGGATGGGGTTTTTGTTGGTTGCAAGAGTTGGGAGAGGAAGAGGTGTGAGAATGGGGTTTTTGTTGGTTGCAAGAGGGGAGAGGAAGAGGGCCTGGAGGAAGGGGGATATTTATGGCGAGGAACCCATTCACCATTATTGAAAAACTACTCCAAAAAGATTAGAGTAGTTGTGGATCCGCTCAAACTAATTCAATTTTGACCAAATTGTGTTAACACTTATATCTTCATATAAACTTATCGGGAAGTGAGAATTGCATTCTTTGTGGATGGAGGGAATACGTTCGAGGAAGGGGGAAAGACCGTTCGGAATGTTAACGGACCGAAGAAATAATAGTAGTCCGTAAGGTCCTTTAGCAATACATCAAGATACGACCTTCCGGACTACCTTTTCCACTCATTTGTCTTTGTTGAGCTGTAACCTCCATTGTTCTCCCACAACCTTGTTCTTTGGCTATCCTCAATGATGCCTCGTCTCGGCAAATCTTATTCTCGACATTGTTGTGAGCGCCGCCAATAAGATCGTGATGCAAGAGATTTCATCATGTTCAAAGCTGTCCAAGGGTTGGAACGGCTTCGGTGAGGCATGCCCTTGACCCTTGGATTCAAATCTGAATTTATCTGAACGGAGCAGTGACATTCGCATCCGTCTGATATGCTTTTTGAGGTCTCCTTTCCGCATTGGCCGGAAAAGGACTAGATTGATTGGTTGGCGATCCGGAAGCCTAGTCCTTAGATTGCGAGATTGGTGCAACGCTCATGCTGAATCCTTTGTCTCCTCAAGCACATTCGCTTCCTCAACTTCCAAAATGGAGCCAAATGGCTACTCTCCAAGCTTGTATCTTGTGCCTTGAAACAAGAAAGGGTGCAGAGTCATTTGTCGTGATTACTTTTGGCCGAGAAATCTTTGCTTGGTCATTGCCCGTTTCCATGTGGCATTTGGGTAGCCAATCCGAGGACTACACTACCGAAGATTTCGAAGTTCTTCGAACACATGCGGATCTACTTGGGGCAAGATCTTCCAAAGACCTCCCCATCCTGGACTTTGTCATGGGTTATTGGCATGGGCAACTCTTCTACTCAAGGTGAAGACCGATTGTTCTTTGTTGTTCGAGGAGAAAGAAGTGAGGTGGTAGAATTAACTTTGCATTCATTCGGGGGACATTTGGTAGCCTATTCTCGGAGAGAGCTCCCGAGTTCGAATAAGATCATCTTGTTTGGTCCCGCAAGTGCATTGTTACGTAAGAGCATGCCATTTCGGTTTAACGAGGGCAAATCACATTTACTTCCTACGAACTTATCATCACGATGAAAAGAATGAGCCGGATCTACCACAGGGAATAGGTATTGTCGGTGTCAACACTACTCCGCGATCCGCATTAAGGGTTCTGGGGATCGGATTTGGTCACGAGGAACATGGTCTGCCTAGCTATCCGTAATGAGGAACTTCGATTGTGTACCACCGTAACGCAATTCAATGTACAAATATCTATATTATCATCCTTCATCAATTATTCCGCATATATGTATGAGTTTCTACCACAATCACCAGGGAACAAGCCACGATTCGATAATTAGGAAGGTCCTTCCAAAACATCAAAAGGACAAGTATCAAACATCATAAGATGGCATCTCACAGCTACTCATCACCACAAAGTTCACACCACCAACAAGTAGCAAATACCAAAATACAAGCATGATTAGCACCTCTAAACCGTACCTAGCAATAACACCACGAATCACATTATGCCTCATTGTTGTCCTTGCTATGACCTCTTATATGAGGCTGTCTCAAGAATTCCCTCACCTTCTTCACCACAAGTGTTGCAGAATCCAGAGTCGCTGACTCCACCAAATCCTCCCTCTTAGCCTTGCACATTCTTCCTTCCACATCCTTGCCTCCTTTCAGCTTTTAGGTACTGTTGGTTTCACCCTTTTCTCAGGAGACAACAGAGCATCGTTTCATTTTCTCGCTCAACAAAGTTATGGGTTACCGTAGTATCGCGTATCGTCAGCCAACTACTTTGACATTGGCCTCCTCCTTAGCAGTACATGCTTCTTTCCATGACCTTGCTTCCTCTTCTTGCTTCCTTCATTTCCACCGGTTCTAGAACTTTTAGAGTCCTATCCCATTCAGATCTATCCACCCAAACAACGCACACTTTATGCCATCAGTCACCGCCGTTGTTCGACATGTCTAGTTAGCGCGGCCACACGTGGAATAGTCGGCACTTGGAAACAAGCACACAATTGCTCGTGAAGGTCCTTGCAAACCATCAAAAGGACGGACCATCCGAGATCAATCCAAACAAACAACATCTTAGCTTTTCCTCCTTTTACCACTAGGAAGGTCCTCTCATGAAACATCAACATCGGAGTTTCCTCAATCATAACCCCTTCTATCTATTATCACCATACCCATTGTTCTTCCTCTACCTCCATTGCAACGCGATGAATTTAATGGTGAGTATGCTCAACAATGAGTTTGGATCATGGATGACTGTACAACCCTTGTAATCTTCTACGAGATTGTGCATAAATACGATGATCAATGCACAACCGCCCAATCATATGTGAGTATTCCGTGAGGAAAGATTCGCCTAAGAGACATGCACTTGTCCCGCAATTGTGTGCGCTAGCCTAATTGCCCATCGAGAAATGAAGTCACGCTTTCTCACTTGCCATGTCCCACATCTTTGACGCAGCCTTCAACTTTTCGACTTGGTACATGTCGGTGACCGAGTAAATAAGGCCGCATTGCGATTCACAATGATCGACACGTGCTAGGTGTGCACAAGTTCGCTTAACGCCCCGCCCTTAATCGCACTCAATGACCTCCATTGCAATGCGATGAATTCAATGGTGAGTATGCTCGAATCAATTTGGAATAGATTAAACCAAATCGCATAATAAGATGACATCTCATAGCAACTCATCACCACAAAGTTCACCACCACCCACCAACAAGTAGCAAACATCATACGATGATCCTAGAGCCAACACCAAAACACAATCATGATACAAGTTTCACAATAATCATCACTCATTCATAATCATAACTCCATCTCATGTTTGGCCTCGCAGCTGTTCCTTCACCTTCCGCATCTCCTACCGTGAATTTTTGGTCTTGAGCCTCTCTTGCATTTAAAGTCAGAAGATTCGATGTCTCTCGTATGAGATTCTATAGATCTCAAAGAGATTGAAAACATAATAGCACCAGCGAGAGAGACACCTGGACGACAAGAGATTTCTTCTTCATATACATTGACAAACGAATGGTAGATATTTGTTTGTCAGTTTCTTTAATTGAAGTGGACCGAAATGGGTACTAATAGGCAAGGGTACCCGCTTCACCCAACCGACAACGAACTTCTTGAACATTTAAAAGAAAAGACGACCAAACAAACTCAATGTCCTACCCATTTATTGACGCTTTTATTCCAATGTCTATGGTAAGAAGAATAAGCTCGCCTCGCTTTCTTGTTCTTAGGTGTGTACTCAAGCTTTCGCCCTAGTTGTTCTATCATGTTTTCGATCTCTTTGGAGATCCTAAGAGTTCTCCCAGACGAGGCATCCATCTTCTAAAATAACATTAAGATGTTCTTGTAGAAATAAACTCATCCTTGGAGAAAACTCATCTCGATCCGAAAAATAAACTCATCTCACCTATAAAAACCCGAATCCCTTGAACCCAATTGTATGAGTACAAGAAACAACCACCACACGCCACAAAACCTTGTTTGCTACCTACATAAACTTAGCAAGGGCATGGTTGTCCTAAATGAACCTATCGATCCATCAAACGATGCAAATTGAAACTAACAATCTAACATGAATTGCCTATAGCCTATCAACTTCTAACATCTATCAAGTGCAAATCTAAAGGTACGATAATGAAATCTAAATCTACTATATGCTCATCAATCTCATCCCCAAATCTAGATATCCCAACCCTAGTAAGATAGGGGAAAATACACGCTTGGTAGCCCACATGACCTGGCCAGTCCCACCGCAATTGTTGTTTGATGGCACATTCTAAAGTTCAAGAGTGAGCTCCCGCACCGAAAGTCGGCGGGTCGCTTCACGATGCAAAATAAACAGCACCAAATGTTGTGACCCCTCCAGACATTCCAAAGAAGAGGAAGAAGACACGGTCCCAGCGCGGGCGGAGAGGAAGAAATGTCGGTCGCCATCTGCGCCACCTACCCTGACGCGCACGACGAGTCAGCTCGCCACGGTCCGCCGATGAAGCGATACTGCGAGGCAGACTGGCGCGCCAGAAGGCGGCGAAATTCGCGGCGCTATGCGCCGGCGAACCCTTGTAGCTATTGCCGTCTCGAGCGTACGCCCACCGACATTCAGCCCAAACTGGATGACGGCCGACGACGCCCGAGCGACGAGGACGAGAAAGAAACACGGCGAGGCGAGCTAACGCTACTGAAAGCGCCGCCATGGACCAAATTGCTTGGCGAGGCTGCGCCACGCTCACTGCTTGGTGCTGAATGCCACGCGCGGATCCGCCGCCAGCGAAGGACATGACCAGATCCGGCGCGGCGTGGAGTCCCCTGGAGTTGACTCCCTCAACATCAACCACACTAACGTGAGGCAAATCAGGGGCGGCCACTTCCGCGGCGTGGCTGTGAAGCAATCGCCTGACAAGTATTGGGTGGGTAAGCCAAAGCCTAGTGCAAGGTATCTACCACCACCAAACACCAACCCATCACATCTGCATCATGGGTTGCGATAGCCAAATCTATTTTTTGCATCTCGTGAGCTCCCATCTAGTCTCCCTTCAACCCTAGTGATAGGGAAAATATAGCGGCTCAAACCAGAGGACCAACCTCGCCTCTTGTCGCCTCATCCTCTTATTGTTGGGATGTGGCAACCATCTTCCCTCACCGCTAGGATCCGCCATTCCTATCACGAACTATTGCAGATCATGAAGCGGAAGTCAAAAGTCTTTAAGTCTCGAGTGAAGTGTCTCGCCACCATTCGATACGTAATTATAGACTCAATCGAAACTTACATGTGGGACCCGGTCACGAAAGAATTCGCATGAACTATTAGTAGAGTTTCCCATAAACACAACCAACAAGTGGTGCAGGGTAAAGCATTGTTCCTTCAGTCCTCGGTTCGAACCCATGCCATGGCAAATTATTTTTGCAACATTTGTGACCTATGCTTACACATGGGACCCTAGAACTATTTATGACGACTTGGAACACTCTATTTTCGAAAAAATGCTTACATGTGGGACCTAACTGAATTTTATGACGACTTGGAACACTCTATTTTAAAATAATGCTTACATGTGGGACCAAAGTTGGTTTATGACGTCGTTGACATGGCGAAAATGCTTACATGTGGGACCCTGGAAAATTTTATGACGACTTGGAACACTCTATTTTCGAAAATATGCTTACATGTGGGACCCAACTAAATTTTATGACGACTTGGAACACTCTATTTTAAAAATAATGCTTACATGTGGGACAAAAGTTGGTTTATAATGCTATTGCAGAGCTTATGGCCCAAAAAAGCACAACAGTGAACGCCGCTACAGAGGTAAACCGTACAAAAGTTTTTTGTCACTAAATTTGCTCGGAAGTGAAATATTATGATGAGATCAGCCAGGAACGTCATAAATCAATGACGCTAAAATGTGGTTGCATCACTAGTCAACGATTTTCTTGTAGTGAAGGCCATATGTAGATTCTAGCTGTTGTTAGCTTCCACATATGCTACCTGATTTCTTCATTGAGTCTTGTCGAATTGTCATGACCCTCAGCGAGAAACTTGTCATGCTGCTATGATTAAGATCACGTACACAACCACCATATGCTAGACTTCCACCCTGGAAGTTAGCAATCATCATTCCATCCATCCCCCCATCCATTCCACAAATAAAGCTCCGCGCATTCTTCATGATTTTATCCCTCTTCAAAAAATATTCAGGAAGGACTATGGGCTATGTAAAAAAAGAGATACATGCTCAAGAGCATGCATAAAAAAAGAAGAAAGAAAATGAAGAAGCATAGCCCAAGTCTCGAAATCATCAAAAAGGAGAGAAGGAAAAATCATGCCAAAAGGAGTCCATTCTCCATCCACCATATATACACACACATGCACATCTTGATCAGGTTGTATGACTCGTTGCTCCCAAGGATCTGGTTTTTGACTCGACAACACATGAGAAATAGGTATGCCACATGTTTTCCCTACCTACAGCTCCACATATAAGCCTATTAGGGGTAGGTTGTGAAAGAAGGCAACCTAATGCTTTGGTGAGGAACCATACACATTGAGCGATCCGAGAGTATCATTTGAGGAACTTTGATTTCTTTTTGAAAACTTGCAAAACCTCTGGATTGATAACTGATCAAAGTACAAGTAATTGGCAATCTCTATATAACCGTTCTATCTTTCAACCGCCCAAGGCAATGTGAAGCTGCATGCCCCACATCGATCAAGCGAAAGGTAAGATCAACGCCAACTCATTCAACTCTGGATAGAATACCTAGCAGTATGCTTGTCATAGATTAGGAATACAACATTGTAGCAACTCCTGATCAACCAACCTAAGTCCTTAGTATCTTGCTCGGGACAAGCAAGAGGCTAGCTTGGGGGAGTTGTTGACGGCTATTAAGTACCTACTTTAGCCGTCAATATACTCATAAATAAAGGAGCAAAAGGCATTTCTTATATGCATTTAGTTAAGAATAATGTAGTTCCACTTGACCTTGGAGTTTCTGTGATTGTAGGTAAAATAAGCATAAAAGGAGTGACAACTCACCATCTATGGGCCAAGCCACCTCGCCAAGGGGGGCGCCACCTAGGATCCCATGCATGCAAGCCATGTCATCAATCCAAGGGAAGCAACCCCGACGAATCATAGGGCGACACATGGACATCACAAGGATTGAAGGGCCCACGGGCAGGCAAACCGCCTCAAAACCAGGTGGACACCGACAGGGACCCACAGAGCCCACATGAAAAAGTGTTGACGGTGAATTTCCGTCAACCTAGCCATGAGTTTACCTTTGGTGTTGGCATCAATTTTATATCTTATCCATTGGTACTAACCCCCTTGATATAACAAGTTCGTTCGTGCATGTCGGTTTTGGAGTTTGATGTTTATGCAAGAATTTAGCGTTAAATACAAGACTTCCGGGTAATGTTCATCAAGCACCTCGAGAGAAGACCATGAAGCCCGGTACAAGTCAAGCAATGAAGTGAACATGACTCCAAGAAGCCCAAGGACCAACCCAAGAAGGCAGAAAACTCCAAGGACCTGAACAGAAAATGCTGAAGCTTGAAAGACAAGGAGCTCTATCCAAACCGCGGAGAAACTGACGTCAAGGGCCCACATGCAGAAGGGAGAACATTCTAGAAGACACGGAAGTATCGCCAGGAGGTCATGGATGGGCCGAATGGGCCCAGTGGCCGGCCCAGCCCATTTCGGGCACCATTCGCCGCCCCCTTTGACCTAGACGATCCTCGGACTATTTATAGTCCCCCTGCCAAGAGTCACGCATCAATTCATTCGCCATTCGGTGCCGAGGAGCAGAGAAGAGAGGAACACCATTCTGGAGAGGAGAGGGTCGAGCTAGTTGTCTAGGGTTTCCCTAGCCGACGAGGAAACCTTGCAAGGAAGACCACGTCGGAGTTCCAGGAGCTAGGAGCAAGATCAAGGTAGGATCTCGGTGGTGATCTTGTCCATGTACCTTTGAGTATGTTGAATTATCAAGTTGCAATCTGATTTCTAGCGATCAAGTGCTTCTTCTACGACTTTGATTTTGATTGGCTTTTCTTACTTTAAGATCTATTCTCGAGATAGATCATAGAGGGTGTTCTTGTAGCCGTGGTGGCTAGAGGTGCATGCCCCGACCTACAAGAGATTTCAACTTGTCCTTTGGACTCGCCTAGGCTAACCCACACGAATTGGAGGCGCAGACGTAATCCGGCTAAAGGTGGGCGTCTGAGTTGGAACGGAAGCCGCGGTTTAAAGAAGCTTTTTATGAGATTGAATTTGGTTTATTCGTCTTTGATTGGAACTTCAACAAGAGCTTGATCCAATCTCTCTAGATTGGTTTTACCTATCCCTCTCTATCTCTTGCTACCTCCAGTTTTGATAGATTAGATTCGTTTTCATGATGTTCTTTAGATTAGATGCATAAGAGTTTCCTTGAAGATCTAAGTGTTCTCGGCTTTAATAGATTGGTTCTTGCATCACACATTTGTTCCACTGGATTCGATACCTTGGGTTCACACTTAAGGGAAGAAGGGTCCCTTGACTACTTACTCAAGATTTGTCCGCTTGCAATCCAAAGCAAGTTTGACTGTGAGCTGAATCGACCTGCAGGCCGGCTCATCTCACCTTCCACGTGGTGCTTCCTGCCCCGATCCATTTCTCGGGTGTTCACGCCATTCTGTCGCCCTAGGCCTATAAATAGATGTTGAGGGACTCATTTCTTACCCAACTCACTTTCCAACTCCTCTCTCACTTTTGGTTTCCAAGGCTAGGAGGTAGGCTAGAGTAGTTCTACTTCAGGTTCCAAGTCTACTTTGGGATCTAGGTATGAGTTCTTTTGTATCTTTATTTTATTGTATGACTTTGATCTACTTCAGTTATTCAACTATTTCATATAAAGTAGTGTTAGCAGATATAGGTGATTTGTTCATGTGTTCTTCGTTCGTTCATCATTTAGAGGCTCTTGTTCTTGATGAACAAGACCTTTCAATCCACTTGATGAATGATTTACTCATGTCTTCGGTGTTTGTTCATAAGTTAGAGGCTCGTGTTCTTCATGAACCCGACCCTTTGATCCTGTTGAATAGACATAGTAGCGCACGAATCCATTTGTGTGCCTAGCCTAGTTTGATCCAGTTAGATCACATGTTTGTGTTGTATGAAGTTCGAGTTCAAGCTACGGTACTCGGTGTAAGTGGCCGCTTATCCGTGGCACGACCGGGTCACAATAGCCCGGGCCGGCCAGTGTCTAGTTAACAACGCAAGCATGGTGCTTGGGTTGAGTAGCTGCGTTACATATGAGCGTATCCCACGGATAGTTAGGGGTAGGCATGAGTGACCCGTTGGACCCTTCGTAATCCCCCACGCTCGGCTACAGAGAGAGTCTAAGATCTAACAACCGACGTCGTGAAGGCGTTAGCTCCCGTTGTACCGGGTGCTTGAGCTGATATTCATACAATGTTTATGTGACTGACTGGCTTCTACTAACTTTATATGTTTAGTACCTTAGAACCTAGAGCTAACTCGTATGTTGCCTCCTAAGCCGTAGTGTACCATAGAGAACAAGTTCGGTGTGTTCACACTACCCATCCTTATCATATCTTACCCCTGTGTTTGGGATCTGACTTATTCTTGTCATTGATCTATACTCATTGCAATAGTGTTGCACATGTTAATCCGACCACGCCTTCCTTGGATTCGATACCCTTTGGAATACTCCTTTGGGGAAATGCTACAATGGTATATCTGTGCGCTTGCGGATTCTTTGTAACGTTAGGATTACCATCGGAACATTTCTGGCATCCTTGCTAGGAACTCATGAACTTAGCAAAGATGTTAAGGAATGTCGTCCACCATTCCTGGCGTCGTTACTGGGGATACAACCCTAGTGATGACGTTAAGAAATGTCAACACTCCCTGTGTTTGTAAATATATACTCCCTCTGATCTTCTTTGTTTGACATTCATAAAAAGTGTACCAGCTGCAGGTCATCTTCCCTGTCCGAAACGTCAACTAATTCTCGAACGGAGGTGATAATTGTCAAGAGAAGGGAAAAATGACGAACCTCACAAACAAGTGAGCAGAACTTGTATGATTTGTTGTCACCATGGAGATAGCATTGGCAAGTTGAGCAGCGACGTGCCCCTGGTCGAGGCCTAAATTTTTTCGATCTTTTGACCGGCCTTATATACAATATGTTTGTGAATTAAGGACGAGATTGTGATTGTACTCCCTCTGTTTGTCAATATATAATCCCTGCAATCTTTTTTGTTTGACGTTTCAAACGTAAAAAGTGTGCCAATTGCTGGTCATCTTCCCTTTCCGAAACGTCAACTAATTTCGAGCAGAGGTGGTAATACTTATTTTTAAATTTCTTTTGAAACACACACACACACAGATTCACGTAGGCAAGAGAGGGGGAAAAAGACGGACCGTACAAACAAATGATGAGAACTTGTATGATTTGTTGTTACCATGGAGCTAGCATTGGCAAGTCGAGAATTGATGTGCCCCTGGTCGAGGCTTAAATTATTTGATCTTTTGATCGGCCTTATATACAATATGTTTGCAAATTAAGGACATGGTTGTGATTGTATTCCCTCTGTTTGTAAATATATACTCCTCCGATCTTTTGTTTGACATTTCAGACATAAAAAGTATACCAGCTGCAGGTCATCCTCCCTGTCTGAAATGTCAACTAATTCTCGAATGGAGGTGATAACAAGCAATAGGAGGGAAATAAGACGAACCTTACAAACAAGTGAGCAGAACTTGTACGATTTGTTGTCACCATGGAGATAGGATTCGCAAGTCGAGCAGTGACGTGCCCCTGGTCAAGGCATAAATTTTTCGATCTTTTGACCTGCCTTATATACAATATGTTTGTGAACTATGGATGAGTTTGTGATTGTACTCTCTCTATTTGTCAATATATACTCCATCTTTTTTTTCTTTGACGCCAGTTCAGGGCGTAAGCGATTATCACAGCGGGTCATCTTCCTTGTTCAAAACTTCAACTAAATTCGAACGGAGGTGGTAATACTTATTTTTAAGTTTCTTTTGAAACACAAACACACGCGCGCGGCCACACACACACACACACACACACACATTGATTCAAGTAGGCAAGCGAAGGGAAAAAGACGAACATTACAAACAAGTGAGCAGAACTTGTACGATTTGTTTTTACCATGGAGATAGCATTGACACGTCGAGCAGTGATGGCCCCCTGGTCGAGGCCTAATTTTTATTTTTATTTTATTTTTTGACCAGCCTTATATACAATATGTTTTGTGAATTAAGGATGTGGTTGGAATTGTACTCCCTCAGTTTGTCAATATATACTCTCTCTGATCTTTTTTGTCTGACGTTTTAAATGTAAAAAGTTTACCAGTTGCAGGTCATCTTCCCTGTCCGAAACGTCAACTAATTCTCAAACGGAGGTGATAATTGTCAAGAGAACGAAGGGAAAAAAGACAAACCTCACAAACAAGTGAGCAGAACTTGTATAATTTGTTGTCACCATGGAGATAGGATTCGCACTCGAATGACGGCGTGCCTGGTCGAGGCCTAAATTTTTTCGATCTTTTGACCTGCCTTATATACAATATGTTTGTGAATTATGGACGAGTTTGTGATTGTACTCTCTCTGTTTGTTAATATATACTCCCTGCGATCTTTTTTGTTTGACGTTTCACACACACACACACACACATAGATTCAAGTAGGCAAAAGAAGGGAAAAAGACGAACATTACAAACAATTGAGCAGAACGTGTACGATTTGTTTTTACCATGGAGATTGCATTGGCAAGTCGACGATGATGTGCTTACAGTGAGGCCTCATTTTTGATTTTTCACCGGCCTTATATACAATATGTTTTGTGAATTAAGGAAGTGGTTGTGATTGTACTCCCTCTGTTATAAATATATACTCCTCTCATCTTCTTTGTTTGGCGTTCGTAAAAAGTGTACCAGCGCGGGTCATCTTCCTATCCGAAAGCGCCAACTAATTCCGCGAGCAGGTGATAATTGTCAAGAGAAGGGAAAAAAGACGAACCTCACAAACAAGTGAGCAGAACTTGTATGATTTGTTCTCACCATGGAGATAGGATTCGCAAATCGAGCAGCGACGTGCCCCTGGTCGAGGCCTAAATTTTTTCGATCTTTTGATCTGCCTTATATACAATATGTTTGTGAATTATGGATGAGTTTGTGATTGTACTCTCTCTGTTTGTTCATATATACTCCCTGCGATCTTTTTTGTTTGACGTTTCACACACATACACACACAAGCACACGCACATAGATTCAAGTAGGCAAGAGAAGCGAAAAAAGACGAACCTCACAAACAAGTCAGCAGAACTTGTATGATTTGTTGTCACCATGGAGATAGGATTACAAGTCGGCGCGACATGCCCAGTCGAGCCTAAATTTTTGATCTTTTGACCTACCTTATATACAATATGTTTGTGAATTATGGACGAGTTTGTGATTGTACTCTCTCTGTTTGTTAATATATACTCCTTGCGATCTTTTTTGCTTGATGTTTCACACACACACACACACATAGATTCAAGTAGGCAAAAGAAGGGAAAAAGACAAACCTTACAAACAAATGAACAGAACTTGTACGATTTGTTTTTACCATGGAGATTGCATTGGTAAGTCGACCAGTGATGTGCCCCTGGTCGAGGCCTAATTTTTTTTTTGATTTTTTGACCGGCCTTATATACAATATGTTTTGTGAATTAAGGAAGTGGTTGTGATTGTACTCCCTCTGTTTTTAAATATATACTCCCTCCGGTCTTCTTTGTTTGACATTCGTGAAAAGTGTACCAGCTGCAGGTCATCTTCCCTGTCCGAACTCCAACTAATTCTCGAATGGAGGTGATAATTGTCAAGAGAAGCGAAAAAAGACGAACCTCACAAACAAGTGAGCAGAACTTGTATGATTTGTTGTCACCATGGAGATAGGATTCGCAAGTCGAGTAGCGACGTGCCCCTGGTCGACGCCTAAATTTTTTCGATCTTGTGACCTGCCTTATATACAATATGTTTGTGAATTATGGACGAGTTTGTTATTGTACTCTCTCTATTTCTTAATATATACTCCCTACGATCTTTTTTGGTTGACGTTTCACACACACACACACACACAAGCACATAGATTCAAGTAGGCAAAAGAAGGGAAAAAGACGAACCTTACAAACAATTGAGCAAAACTTGTACGATTTGTTTTTACCATGGAGATTGCATTGGCAAGTCGACCAGTGATGTGCCCCTGGTCGAGGCCTCATTTTTTTTGATTTTTTGACCGGTCTTATATACAATATGTTTTGTGAATTAAGGAAGTGGTTGTGATTGTACTCCCTCTGTTTGTAAATATATACTCCCTCCGATCTTCTTTGTTTGACGTTTGTAAAAAGTATACCAGCTGCAGGTCATCTTCCCTGTCTGAAACGTCAACTAATTCTCGAACGGAGGTGATAATTGTCAATAGAAGGGAAAAAGACGAACCTCACAAACAAGTGAGCAGAACTTGTATGATTTGTTGTCACCATGGAGATAGGATTCGCAAGTCGAGCGTTGGCGTGCCTTACAGTCGAGGCCTAAATTTTTTCGATCTTTGACCTGCCTTATATACAATATGTTTGTGAATTATGGACGAGTTTGTGATTGTACTCTCTCTGTTTGTTAATATATACTCCCTGCGATCTTTTTTGTTTGATGTTTCACACACAAACACACACACATACACACACACACACAAGCACACGCACATAGATTCAGGTAGGCAAGAGAAGGGAAAAAAGACAACACTTACAAACAAGTGAGCATAACTTGTACGATTTGTTTTTACCATGGAGATTGCATTGGCAAGTTGTTGGGATAAAAATCTTCCCCGAAGAGGGGACAGTAAAGCGAACTAAGGAAAGAAAAGCATAAAGACAACGAGAAGTAAGCACCCGAACTCGACTGAGCATTATGAAACTCAGTCGCCCTCCAATCGCCCCCATTTCATTACCGTCGGGTCCTTTTTATAGGCCCGTAACAATTACGCTTTATAACTTTTGTCATCGCTTTTTCACACAGTACGAAGCATCTCAAGGGTATTTTGGTAACCTCACAGGGCCCGTATTCACACACTTTATAGTTGATCACTTTTACACACTGTCCGCCCACGTGTCCGCCAACTTGGCACTTTGGTCTTCGTTGACTTTCTCGCCCGGCCTGAACTTCGCGAGCTTTCTCTTCGCTCACCCTTGAATCTCCGTCGGCTCTTCGCCTCCACGCCCTCGTCTTAGACTTCGCCCTGACCGTGCCTCTTTGTGCCACGCTCTTCCCCCGAAAGTTGTGCTCTTCCTCTCCCGGTCGGGCCTCTTCGCGGGTCATCTTGGCGTGCGGCGTGCGGCCGTCTCTCCAATTCCTCATGGAGTAACTTCGCATTCTCTTATGAAGATCCCGACCTTCGCCGGGTCTTCGCCTGCCAATCATCGATCTCGCCCTGAAACAGACGAACCACACACAGAACCAACGCCCTTTCTTCTCTGAAGAGCCGAAGATACAAGGGAGGGGTTAGTTGCGAAATATTTGCCCCAACATTCAGCCCCTTGCTAGTGAGGGTTTCAACCCAAGACGAGCCGAACTAGCAACACCTCTTCGCGGCGGGTGAAAATGTTTCGCCCTCAAGTGCCTCCCCTCTTCGGCTCGTCTGCGCCTTCTACTGTTGGGATAAAAATTATTATTATATTATTATTTTTACTATTTTGCATGTTTATCCGTGAAGCTCCGTGATTTTTGCCACCTCATGCTAGAGATCCTGGATTCTCGCCATGTTTCTCGCCACGCGATCTCCGAGATTTCCTCATTTGGCAGCCTATATAAAGTTCGTCCCTGCTCTTGGTTATTTTCACCACAGTGAAATCTCTGCTTCTTAACCTCTACCTTCGCAGGAGCTGAAGCTTTCTAGGCTGCCTCCGGTGCCTTCGTTTTCCTGGTAACTTCTCCTCCTTCTCTTCTTTTCATGTCTTTCTTTTGTTTAGTTTCTTATTGCTTCTTGTACCTGTGTAGTTTTCTTCTTCGCCTTCTTCACTTCCTTGAAGTCATGGCTCCCAAAGCTGATAAGGCTCCGGCTACTTTTGTCTTCGGTCGAAGCAAAGTTTCCGAAGGTTTGCTGGGCGAATATGTGTCCACCGGCTACATCAAAGAAGGGAAGGGCAGAGCCCCTGGTCCGGAGACTACTCCTACACCTCACCCCAATGAAGTAGTGGTTTTTCGTGATTTATTCACTGCTGGACTTCATTTTCCTCTTGATGGAGCTGTCGTTTCTATTCTTCAGAATTTTGGGATGTATCTTCACCATCTCACCCCTAACACCGTTCTTTGGCTTAGCGTTTACATGTGGGCCTGCAAGACAATGTCTGTGAGTCCTACTACTGCTAACTTCGTCAAGGTTCACACCGTTCATCATCAGCCTTTAAAGATTGAACTTCTCGTTGATGGTGCTTTAGTTCGTGAGGAAGCCCAATTTGCCTCTTTGAACTTCAAGTATCGTGGTGACACTGATGTTCCTATTGTTGGCTACAAGAATAAGTGAGATGAGAACTGGAACCACCTCTGGTTTTATTATCTTTGATGATGAAGAGCTCCCACTTGTTTGCACATTTGAGAATGATAAAGGCGTTAGCCCTATGAAGATGGAGATGCAGACCGCCTTTTTCTCATTGCTTTCGAGGAGCTAGTGAAGACCCTCGCTACTCGTGACACTGGTTGAGAATACATTGGTGCTAAGGTGTTCTCATTGTGGTTGGATGATGCATCATTGCTAGAATGACTTTGCTTCGCCCATCAAGATCCCGAGTCGCTCGAAGCATTGGTTTGACGAAGAATGGTACGCATCTTTTCTTTCTTCGTTGCTTCTTACTGCACTTAGCTTATTATTTTTTCCTTTCCTTTTATTTTATTTTATTGATACTTGTTTCTGTCTTCCTTTTTGTAGTTATCAACGTTGCTTTGAGATTGAAGCTCGGGCTAATGAAATTCTTGGGCCTATCTCTTAAGGAAGATCTTTGAGATTCAAGAGCGTCTTGGCACTCGAGACAATCGTCTCTTCTTCTTGGTATTCATCTTTGGTGATCGAGTTACTATTGTCGTATGGTGGTCTGAAGCGTGGCCGAAGCGGCGAAAGGGTGGAAGCTCGAAGCGGCTCTGCAGCCGCCCGAATTGTTAGGAAGCGTCGTGGTCGCGGTGGCAATCGTGATGCTCCGAAGCGTCGAGAAAACCTCGTGTTGCCGCCGAGTTGTTTCTTCTAGCCCCGATGAGTCTGACCACACCAAGAGTGATACTGAGGCGCATCCTCCAGAGGTTTGCCATTGGTTCTGGTACAAACATTGAAGTTCCTTGTGACCTACGAAGAGATAGTGGATGTTACTTCTCTTTCTCCCAATGTCTTCTTTGGTGCTACACTTGCGATCCTCTTAACATCGACTACGATATTGAACCGAAGGTGGCGAAGATTGCGCTCCCTGTGGCAGGTCTTTGAAAGACAAGACTCCTGTTCCTACACCTTCGATTGTTGAAACCACTGTACCTTCTGCTACCGAAGTTCCCGGTGGTAGTAAGGTTGTTTCAGCTATTCATCATAAGACTTTGGCTCGTGTGGAACAAGATGGCTCTTCGTCGCGAGAAGCGATACGATGGTGTGTGTTAGTGTGAGTCACCCAGTGTTGTTGCCCGTCGTCTTGGCATGAAGCCTAGCGCTCACATCTTCGGTGACTCTATGCGCAAGGTGCTTGATTTTGCGGTGATGATGGCGCTACCCTCCTTCAAGAAGCTGGTGATAGCTTCGGCTTTCCTATCATGGAAGATGAGCTTGGCAAGGAAAGCGCCGAAGAGATTCTATACCAAGCTCAGGATCTAAGCATGAAATCCTTCTTGGCTTGTCGTGCTGCTCAACGTTGGTGCCGTGCTAATCTTCGGTCTCGTCAACTTTTTGAAAAGACCTCTGCTACTTCTCTAAACTAGGAGATTGACGTTGTGAAGGCTCTGCAAGCAGAAAAGGTTTCCCTTTCTTCTTCGCTAGAGTCAAAAGAAAAAATGCCTTGAAGTTTCCAAGGAAAAGGATGATCTGGTCAAGAAGAACGAATTAGCTAAGTTCAACTAATTGAACTTCGTCGTTTGGCCTCTAGTCGAGTCGAGAAGAAGAAGGCCGAAGATCTGCAAAAATTGTATGATTCTAAAATTGCTGAACTTGATGAACTGCGGCAGTCTCATTCCACCCTCACTTCGGAGCATGAAACCTATTGTGATGAGATTGAGCGCCATGTGGAGCCTCTTTGTAAGAAGGTTCATGATCTTCTCGTGGACTACGGGCTCACCCCCGCTCCCTATGACGTCAAAGAGATGTTCATAGGCCAAGTGTTTGATTGGCTATCTAATGGCGTTAGCTCTCTTGCCTCTGCACTCCTTGGAGAACTTGGGCTGTTTGTTGCCATGAGTCTCACGTGGTGTACTCCTTGTTCAAATCTCCTGGAGATGGCGAACCTAGCATGACGAAAATTGATCTTGACAACCCGCTGATGCTTTCACTTGGCCGAGACATCCGTTGAGAAGATTCCCGTCTTACCGAAGAATATAGCGAAGAACTTTATGCAAACATTCTTTAAGAAGTTTGGATTTGGTTTAACCATTGCGAAGGTCGTGCGTTAACCGTAAGGTTTTCGCGATGGTTCTTCCTCTTTGTTTCAACCTATTTATTTTTATTTACATACTTTTTTTTCTTTGCTTCAGGGTCCTCAGGTGGCGCCTGGTTCTGTGAGCACTCCTTGCTGCATTCTTGCATCTTAGGGAGGTGATCCTTCTTCTGCACCTTCTCGCTGCTTCTCGCATGAAGGTCGGACAACAGACGTCACTTGGGAGCCCAGGAGGTGTGAAGTGTAGTCTTAGTGGTTGGGCACTTGGGGTATTTTGTGAACAATTAAATGCGAAACATTTGCAACTCTGCGCGGTGCAAAGGTGTATCTGCAAGTTGCGCCAAAGATGTTTGTCCTGTAACTATTAACTTTGGCGATTACTTTATATCCGACTCAATTTGGCGCAAGTTTAACTCTAAATTTCCGGCGTGCCTTCGATGTGTTTATGTCGCGTAAGATAGAAAAATACGAGAAGAAGAATCTTGGCGCATAAAACATGTCTTGAACATACTGCATAGCCGTCTCATCACGATGGTACCCATATCGCCGAATTCAAGGATCTGAATCATCTTTTGTGCACTGCGCGAAGATACACCTTCGTCTTGAGCCCCTTGTCCTCCGAGATTGAAGTTATTGATCTCACCGAAGAAGCGGAATATGAGTATATGTAGCGCCCTCGCTGATTTGTTTTCTTGATGTAACCATCTTTCTTGTGTATCTATGCTTGTAATCGTTTGAACTATCTTGTGTTGAAATGTTGTACTGTAATCTATTTTTCAACAAACATATATGCCATAACTTTATTGTAATCGCATTGTGCGAAGATGATGTTTTATTTACTTGTTTTCATGTTCATTTGATCTTTCCTTCTTGATCTTTTTTCTTCTTTCGAGATTGAAACATTTGTAAGGTAAAAAAGTGCCTCCCCAGTTCATATAGAATGGTTAGACTATCTTGCATCAATTTTATGTTTATAAGATAAAACAAGTCATTCACATAAAATAGTTATTCTATCTTGCATACAAATTTCGACTATCGAGTTGATAGCTCAACTTCAAATATTCTCTTAGAGATGTGACCTCGAGGTGGCTCGTCGGCCCTTCCTCAATTTGCTTCGGCGCATTAACGCGAAGGCTTCTTCGCTGTGATAAAGCGGATGATTTTGCGACCACGCCCGTTTAACAGTCGACTTATCCCTACGATGTTTTCTTGAGGGGCTTCGCGCGTGTGCGGAGACTTTTTGTTCGCGGAAAGTGGGCCTTTAAGCGAATCATGCCACTCCTCTTTGGAACAGTTGTTGCATGTTCCTTAACATCTTCGCGACCTTTGCGAATGGATCCCCATGCACCCCTCAATCAATTTTTTTCTTAAGTGAACTAAATGCGACTTGTCTTCGAGGCGAGGCGCATGTGTTCACTGCTACTTCTGCAATGTTTTCCAGACAATCTCTTGGATGATTGTTGCCGGGACGATAATGAATAACGATGGTCTTTTTGGGAAGCCCTTGTTATATTTCTCAAGGGGATGTTACACAAGTCCGCCTCGTTAAAACCTCGCATCTTGATGTTCCCATTGTGAGATCATGAAGACTCTCCCCGAGGAAAAATGCGGACTCCACTACATATTTACAAAAGTTGAAAGTGCAAGAAGTTGAAATGAAGATTACAAAAGTTGAAAATGAAGAGAAACTAAAAATGATAATATCTAGCACGATACACTTATTCTCGAGCCGATACTTACGCAACTTGTCTGATTCCATGAGTAAGGAACCTCTTCTCCTTCCAGGGTTTGCAATCTGTAAGCCCCCTGCCTTGTTCCTGATACTAAAAATGGACCTTCCCACTTTTCTTCCAATTTTCCTACTCCTCTTGTTTTCTTGAGAACCATGTCTCTTGGATATTTTTTGCTCACGAACCTTCTTATTTCTCCACTTCCTCGTTTCATCTTGATATTTTTCTATGTTGCTTAGTGCTTGAAGTCTGTCTTCTTCTCTTGTATCTATTGCCAAATTTGTGTCCTCTTCATTTTGTGGTTCTTGGTCTGCTCTCAATGAGCCCAACTTTATCTCTTCGGAATGATGCCTCTTCTCCGTACACAATCGAAGGGTGTGAAGTTTGTAGCTACGGATGTAGTTGTGTTGTGGGACCACACAACTCTGCGCTCTTGACCCATTTCCCCTAGCCATTCTGTAGGTTCTTTTGATTCCGGTGAAGATGATGCCATTGGCCCTTTCTACTGCTCCGTTGGACTCTGGGTGATACACTGAAGAGAAGCATAACTTAGTGCCCAAGTTGAAGCAAAATCTTTTGAAATCTGTGCTGTCAAACTGCTTGTCGTTGTCCACTGTTACTTCATAGGGGACTCCAAACCTGCACACGATGCTTTGCCAGAAAAATTTTTGTATCACCTGCGAAGTGATTCTTTGCACTGCTCTTGCCTCTATCCACTTTGAGAAGTACTCCACGCCACTATCGCGTGCCTTGTAATTGCACAGTGTTGTTGGTAACTATCCCACAATGTCAATCCCCCATCTTGCGAAGGGCCAAACTGGTGGTAGCAATTGTATTTCGTAAGGAGAGGCTTTTGTATAGTTGCAATGCTTTTTGAGTTATCGCATCTTAGCACTATATCTTGACATCCAGCCGTTGGCGGTAAAACCCCTGACGGAATGCCTTCGCGACTAGTCTTCATGTTCCAATGTGAGATGAGCACATCCCGGAGTGAATTTGCTGCTGTGTCTCGCCTTGGAGATGCATTTTAGTGGTGCACACACTGCTTTTATACAAGTTGTCTCCTCTTATTTCATATGATCTAGCCCTCAAGGCCATTCTTTTATTCTCCTCCATTGGTATGGTTCATAGTGCCCCTCAAAAATGCCATGATCGAAGACCTCCAGTCTTCGCTTGATATCGCGTTTATGTATCTCACTGGTGCTTCATCACAATCTACTTATTAGCATTTCAGAACTTCATAGAAGACATCTGGTGGTAGTGGTTCTTTCTGTGTTGTTGCCTTTGCTAGCATGTCTGCCTCATTGTTCTGATCTCTTGGTATTTTTTTTGGTAGTGAAGCCAGAAGAATTTTTCCATACCTCACAGTTTTCAAGTATTTTGCCATTTCATCATGTTTTGCTTTATTTGTCTTGCCAATCTGCCTTGTGTTCAGTTCAGAGTCTGTGTTTATGACCACTCTTCGTGCCCCTATGGCTCTTGCCTTGCGAAGTCCCAGCAACAACCCTTCATATTCTGCCACATTGTTTGTCTTGCCTTCAAAGTCGAGCCTCACATCATACCTCATCTTTATACCTGATGGCGACATTAAGACTGCCGAAGATGCGGCTCCATCATTGCAGTAAGCCCCATCACAATACATCACCCATGGTGTTTACGGCTTGTCTTCATTCATTTGTCACCCTGACTTGGAGTCAATCTACAATGAAGTCTGCTAGACTTGTGACTTGATGGCTGTTACGGCCATGAATTCTATGGCATATTGGGATAGTTACATTTGCCCATTTTCCTATTCTTGAAGATTCCTTGTTCTCTAGTATTTCGCGAAGAGGATATGATGTTGGGACTTTGATTGAGTAACTCTGGAAGTAATGCTTTAGCTTTCTTGCCGCCATTACCACTGCGTATGTCATTTTCTCGAGCTCGAGTAGAACTTCTTTGCTCTGATAAAGGCCTTGGAGGCAGTATCACGGCACTTGTTTGAGTTGCCCCTCTTCGTATTTCTCTTCCACTAGAGCTGCACTTGCACTTGCGGAAGTTGCTATGTCGCAATGTACAATAGTTTCGCTTTGTCTCCCGGACTTGTTAGCACCGCCAAATTCTCCAGGTAAGACTTGAACTGCTCAAATGCCTCCTGCTCTTCGGGACCCCAATTGATCTTATTCTTCGCTAACAACAACTTGAAGAATGGTAGGCTTCGCTTCTGCGATCGCGCTATGAAGCGACCAATCGCTATTCTTCTAGTGAGTTTGAATATCTCTTTTTTGTTTGTGGTGTTCTCATGTTTCTTATTGCCTCAATCTTCTCTGGATTTGCTTGTATGCCAGACTTTGACACCATGCAGCCTTACAGTTTTCCCTTGGATACCCGAAGATACATGTTTTTTGGATTTAACATGAGGCCATATTTCCTTAAGTTCAAGGTTTCTCCGAGGATCTTCGATATGCTGATCTTTCTTTTTGTTGTGTATAACAATGTCATCTACATAAGCTGACACATTTCTCAGTTGCGGGCCAAGTACTATTTTCACCATTCTATTAAATGTTGGGCGGCGTTGCCTTCGGGCATTCTCAAGCAGTATACCCCAAAGGGTGTGATGAAACTTGTTTTATCTTCGTCTTCCCTCTTCATCTAGATTTGATGATATCCAGAGAAGCAATCTAACAAGGACATTCTCTCGCATCCTGCTGCTGCATCCACTAACACATTGATTCTTGGTAAAGGATAGTCATCTTTTGGGCAAGCCTTGTTCATGTGAAATCGATGCACATTCTTTGTCCCCATTCTTCTTGGTACCATTACTATGTTTGAAAGCCAAGTTGTGAGCTGTATTTCTCGATGACCCCACATCCAACAACTTCTACTTCGCTTTCATTGCCAATTCTTTACGAGGTGAAATGACTCTAAGCTTTTGTCTCTTGGTGGGATCTTTGGATCCAGGCGCAGTGCGTGCTCTATCACTTCGCGAGGCACTCCCTTAAGATCTCTCTTGCTCCAGGCAAACACATCTTGATTGTTGCGAAGGCATGTGATCAATGCATTCTCCTCTTCTTGGTCATCCCCTTTGCTATGGTGACCAATTTGTCATGAACGTCTTCGCAGGTGCACCTTCTTTGTGTGCTCGTGAGGTTGCATTCTCTTCTTTTCATCTTGGCAAAGCCTCTTTTCATTCAAGCTCTTGGGCTCTTCTTCTTCTTCGCTTTCTAATGTGTGTTCCCTATTTCCGACTCGTGAATCGGTTTTCGATTGCTGCCTACATTGTATTCTCATCATGTGCATCTTCATGATCTCCGTATATTGTGAGAATGCCGTTGGCAGTTGGAATCTTCATACACAAGAATGGCATGTGTATCACTGCTGCGAACTTGTTTATGATTCCCCTTCCGAAGATTGCTTTGTATGCGTATGGAATGTCCACTACATCGAAAGTCACCATCTGTTCTCATCGGCTCTGTTCCAAGACTTAACATTCATTTCAATTGTTCCTAGAGCCTCAACTTTCTTGTTAAAAGCCATATAAGCGGCTTTGAAGTTTTCTACAACTGGTCATCTCTGAACTCCATCCTCTTGAATAGCTCGTAAGTTATGATGTCTGCGGAACTGCCGTTATCTACGAGGATGCCTCCCATCATTACCCAACAAGTACTTTGTGTTCTTTCCTGATCTTGCTCGATGACTAGAGGATCTTCGTGAGGATACTTCTTCAGCTTGAGATCTGCCTCTGTGAAAATGATTGGAATGTGTGACCCCTCTGTTTTGAAAACTTTCCCTGCGCATATATGGCTCACTTCTCTTTGCTGATATTTCTTCTGCCTCTTTGTCAGGTGTTCAGGTGAGTTGCAACCACATGATAGCATTGATTATGTTCATTCTTGATGGCGATCTTCATCTTCTGTTTTGATTGGCTTGCGAAGGTGCACGATGGCGAGCTCGGTTTTGGATGGTATGATGGCGGTGCTTTCTTCTTGTGTTGCATCATGTTTGGGTTGAACATCGGAGGAGGTGGGAGTGGCATTTGTTGGAAGCATGGTTGTGGAAATATATGGTTGCTAGTTTTGCATTGAACTCTGAGCCATCGAAGGTGCCGCTGATGATGTGTGATTGACTGTCTTCGCCTGGCTCTGCGCTGTTCTCTTCTTATCTTCTTCAATCTGCTTCTTGCGAAGTAACGTTCTGCATTCGTATGACCAGTGCCCTTTGTTAATGCCATGCAAGGAACACCAGTTGAGGTGGTGGGCCTCTGCGAGCTTTGGCCTCTGTTTCCCGTGCGGTAGAAGATGCCATTTTGGTGTTCCTGAAACATTGTTCACATTACTTACTTGTAGAAGTTTGATCTTGCCGAAGGTCCTTGATTGTTTGGGGGCCTGCTTCCCCATTCTGACTGAGACTTTGCTTGATTCTTTCTCTTGTTGTACTCATCTACTCTTTCTTTGTTTTCCTATCGATTTGCAATATTCTTGCATTATGTCAAACAGCTGCTTCTCCGTTTTGGGTCGTCTTCGGTCAAGATACTCTCCACAAGGTCCTACCTTGAGTCCATCTATTGTGCATCAATTACGGTTGTGGCTTGTACGTGTGGTGCTTTAGCTCTGGCCTTGGCAAATCTCTTGATGTACTCTTGTAATGGTTCTTTATCTCCTTGTTTTATGAGGTGAAGATCGCCTGATGTGAGATCTTGGGTTTGTACCCCTGGAAGTTGTTCTCTATTATTTGCCGAAGCTGTTCCCATGACCTGATGCTTCCTTTTGGCGTGAGCGTACCAACTGCCTTCAGGCCATTATCATAGCTCTTGCCATTGCTACATCATCTCCCCCGCCCGAAGATATTGCAACTGTGTATTTCTGGAGGAACTGTCTTGGGTCTGACTCACCATCATACTCTGGCAAGGATGCAGGCAACTTGAACTTCGGTGGCCAATCAGCCTTCTCAAGCTCTAATGAAAGAGGGAAGCGGGCTTGCCTTGAGAACACCTCTCCGTATCTTTTTTGTGGCCTACGTTCCACATGCACCTCTTCTTCTGAGTCATAATACAAGGAGCCTTCATCATACTCTTCCTCTTCTTCGTCAGTGTCTTCTTCAACAATTATGGGTCTTCGTTTCTTACTTTGCCTTAGCACTTTGCGAGGTTGTTGGGTCTGTTCTTGCTGGTGGATGGAGTCCAACTGAGCTTGCAAGATTGCCATTTGTTCTTGTAGGCTGTAATGTTTTGCTTCTTATTGCTTTGCTGCTCTTCATCTTCTGCAATTCTTTTGTAGCATTCTCTTCTTCTTGACTTGCTGCAACATCTCATTGTATCTTGCCTTTTCTTGTGCTAGGTCTTCGTTCTATATTTCTTTCGCCCTGAGGATGGCGGCCTCCGCTTGAGCTCTTGTACGGATGTTCGATGGCATTGGTCTTTCTCTCATCTTCGCAGCAAGTCTTTCTTGATTCTTCTCAACGAAGCGATGTCCTCATCTTCGACTCTGCATCTCGCTAAACCGACCTCAAAGTTTCCTTCGCTACATCTTCCGCTTCTTGCTCTTGATCTTCTCCTGCCCTGTGGTTTTGTGGACTTAGGACCATGTCCCTTGTCCTGTTTGTGTTATCTGGTATCTGTCTCTCTCTGGGGTTTTCACTCTCTGCTTCCGACGGATCATCGGTCGCTCTGTTTGGATGTGGTTGTGGGTTCTTCGGTTGCTTCTTCGGTGACATGGCTGGGACGAGACACGGTGGGCGCCATAACTGTTGGGATAAAAATCTTCCCCGAAGAGGGGCCAACAGTCGAAACGAACTAAGGAAAAGAAAAACGCAAAGACAACAAGAAGTAAGCACCCAAACTCGGTGGCGTAATGAAACTCGATGCCCCCCATTTCATTACCGTCGGGTCCTTTTTATAGGCCCGTAACAATTACGCTTTACAAAACTTGCCATCGCATTTTCACATTGTGCGAAGCATCTCAAGGGTATTTTGGTAACCTCGCAGGGCCCGTATTCACACACTTTATAGTTGATCACTTTTACACACTGTCCGCCCACGTGACCGCCAACTTGGCACTTCGGTCTTCGTTGACTTTCTCGCCCGGCCTGAACTTCGCGAGCTTTCTCTTCGCTCACCCTTGAATCTCCGCCGGCTCTTCGCCTCCATGCCCTTGTCTTAGACTTCGCCCTGACCGCGCCTCTTTGTGCCACGTTCTTCCCCCAAAAGTCGTGCTCTTCCTCCCTCGGTCGGGCCTCTTCGCGGGTCATCTTCACGCTGCGTGACTTCGTCTTCCTCATGGAGTAACTTCACATTCTCTTACGAAGATCCCGACCTTCGCCGGGTCTTCACCTGCCAATCATCGATCTCGCCCTGAAACAGACGAAGCACACAAAGAACCAACACCCTTTCTTCTCTGAAGAGCCGAAGATACAAGGGAGGGGTTAGTTGCCAAATATTTGCCCCAACACAAGTCGACCAGTGATGTGAACCTGGTCGAGGCCTAATTTTTTTTATTTTTTGACCGGCCTTATATACAATATGTTTTGTGAATTAAGGAAGTGGTTGTGATTGTACTCCCTCTGTTTGTAAATATATACTCCCTCCGATCTTCTTTGTTTGACGTTCGTAAAAAGTGTACCAGCTGCAGGTCATCTTCCCTGTCCGAAACGCCAACTAATTCACGAACGGAGGTGATAATTGTCAAGAGAAGGGAAAAAAGACGAACCTCACAAACAAGTGAGCAGAACTTGTATGATTTGTTGTCACCATGGAGATAGGATTACTTAAGTCGGCGGCGTGCGTGCCTAGGTCGAGCCTAAATTTTTCGATCTTTTGATCTGCCTTATATACAATATGTTTGTGAATTATGGATGAGTTTGTGATTGTACTCTCTCTGTTTGTTAATATATACTCCCTGCGATCTTTTTTGTTTGACGTTTCACACACACACACATACACACACAAGCACACGCACATAGATTCAAGCAGGCAAGAGAAGGGAAAAAGACGAACCTCACAAACAAGTGAGCAGAACTTGTATGATTTGTTGTCACCATGGAGATAGGATTCGCAAGTCGAGCAGCGACGTGCCCCTGGTCGAGGCCTAAATTTTTTCGATCTTTTGACCTGCCTTATATACAACATGTTTGTGAATTATGGACGAGTTTGTGATTGTACTCTCTCTATTTGTTAATATATACTCCCTGCGATCTTTTTTGCTTGACGTTTCACACACACACACACATAGATTCAAATAGGCAAAAGAAGGGAAAAAGACGAACCTTACAAACAAGTGAACAGAACTTGTACGATTTGTTTTTACCATGGAGATTGCATTGGTAAGTCGACCAGTGATGTGCCCCTGGTCGAGGCATTTTTTTTGTTTTTTTCACCGGCCTTATATACAATATGTTTTGTGAATTAAGGAAGTGGTTGTGATTGTACTCCCTCTGTTTGTAAATATATACTCCCTCCGATCTTCTTTGTTTGACGTTCGTAAAAAGTGTACCAGCTGCAGGTCATCTTCCCTGTGCGAAACGTCAACTAATTCTCGAACGGAGGTGATAATTGTCAAGAGAAGGGAAAAAAGACGAACCTCACAAACAAGTGAGCAGAACTTGTATGATTTGTTGTCACCATGGAGATAGGATTCGCAAGTCGAGCAGCGACGTGCCCCTGGTCGAGGCCTAAATTTTTTTGATCTTTTGATCTGCCTTATATACAATATGTTTGTGAATTATGGACGAGTTTGTGATTGTACTCTCTCTGTTTCTTAATATATACTCCCTGCGATCTTTTTTGTTTGACGTTTCACACACACACACACACACACACACACACAAGCACACGCACATAGATTCAAGTAGGCAAGAGAAGGGAAAAAAGACAACACTTACAAACAAGTGAGCAGAACTCGTACGATTTGTTTTTACCATGGAGATTGCATTGGCAAGTCGACCAGTGATGTGAACCTGGTCGAGGCCTAATTTTTTTGATTTTTTGACCGGCCTTATATACATTATGTTTTGTGAATTAAGGAAGTGGTTGTGATTGTACTCCCTCTGTTTATAAATATATACTCCCTCCGATCTTCTTTGTTTGACGTTCGTAAAAAGTGTACCAGCTGCAGGTCATCTTCCCTGTCCGAAACGTCAACTAATTCTCGAACGGAGGTGATAATTGTCAAGAGAAGGGAAAAAAGACGAACCTCACAAACAAGTGAGCAGAACTTGTATGATTTGTTTTCACCATGGAGATAGGATTCGCAAGTCGAGCAGCGACGTGCCCCTGGTTGAGGCCTAAATTTTTTCGATCTTTGACCTGCCTTATATACAAAATGTTTGTGAATTATGGACGAGTTTGTGATTGTTCTCTCTCTGTTTGTTAATATATACTCCCTGCGATCTTTTTTGTTTGACGTTTCACACACACAAAGGCACATACACACACACACAAGCACACGCACATAGTTTCAAGTAGGCAAGAGAAGGGAAAAAAGACAGCACTTACAAACAAGTGAGCAGAACTTGTACGATTTGTTTTTACCATGGAGATTGCATTGGCAAGTCGACCAGTGATGTGAACCTGGTCGAGGCCTTTTTTTTTTTTGATTTTTTGACCGGCCTTATATACAATATGTTTTGTGAATTAAGGAAGTGGTTGTGATTGTACTCCCTCTGTTTATAAATATATACTCCCTCCGATCTTCATTGTTTGACGTTCGTAAAAAGTGTACCAGCTGCTGGTCATCTTCCATGTCCGAAACGTCAACTAATTCTCAAACGGAGGTGATAATTGTCAAGAGAAGGGAAAAAAGACGAACCTCACAAACAAGTGAGTTGAACTTGTATGATTTGTTGTCACCATGGAGATAGGATTCGCAAGTCGAGCAGCGACGTGCCCCTGGTCAAGGCCTAAATTTTTTCGTTCTTTGACCTGCCTTATATACAATGTTTGTGAATTATGGACGAGTTTGTGATTGTACTCTCTCTGTTTGTTAATATATACTCCCTGCGATCTTTTTTGTTTGACGTTTCACACACACACACAGACACATACACACACACACACAAGCACACCCACATAGATTCAAGTAGGCAAGAGAAGGGAAAAAAGACAACACTTACAAACAAGTGAGCATATCTTGTACGATTTGTTTTTACCATGGAGATTGCATTGGCAAGTCGACCAGTGATGTGAACCTGGTCGAGGCCTATTTTTTTTTTGAGTTTTTGACCGGCCTTATATACAATATGTTTTGTGAATTAAGGAAGTGGTTGTGATTGTACTCCTCTGTTTGTAAATATATACTCCCTCCAATCTTTTTTGTTTGACGTTTCAGACGTAAAAGTGTACCAGTTGCAGGTCATCTTCCCTATCTGAAACGTCAACTAATTCTCGAACGGAGGTGGTAATTGTCAAGAGAAGGGAAAAAGGACAAACCTCACAAACAAGTGAGCAGAACTTGTATGATTTGTTGTCACCATGGAGATAGCATTGGGAAGTCGAGCAGCGACGTGCACCTGGTCGAGGCCTAAATTTGTTCGATCTTTTGACCGGCCTTATATACAATATGTTTGTGAATTAAGGACGAGTTTGTGATTGTACTCCCTCTGTTTGTCAATATATACTCCCTGTGATCTTTTTTATTTGACGTTTCAGACACACACACACACACACACACACAGAGATTCAATTAGGCAAGAGAAGGGAAAAAATACGGACCGTGCAAACAAGTGAGCAGAACTAGTATGATTTGTTGTTACCATGAAGATAGCAATTGCAAGTCAAGCAGCGATGTGCCCCTAGGCCTAAACTTTTTGATCTTTTGACCGACCTTATATACAATATGTTTTGTGAATTAAGGACGTGGTTGTGATTGTACTCCCTCTGTTTGTAAATATATACTCCCTCCGATCTTTTTGTTTGACGTTTCAGACGTAAAAAGTGTACCAACTGCAGGTCATCTTCCCTGTCCGAAACGTCAACTAATTTCGAATAGAGGTGGTAATACTTATTTTTAAATTTCTTTTGAAACACACACAGGGAGAGGGAGAGAGAGAGAGAGAGATTCAATTAGGTAAGAGAAGGGAAAAGGACGAAGCTTACAAACAAGTGAGCAGAACTTGTATGATTTGTTGTCAGCATGGAGATAACATTGGCAAGTCGAGCAGCCATGTGCCCCTGGCCAAGGCCTAAATCTTTTCGACTTTTGACCGGCCTTATATACAATATGTTTTGTGAATTAAGGACGAGGTTTTGATTGTACTCCCTCTGTTTGTAAATATATACTCCCTCCGATCTTTTTTGTTTGACGTTTCAAACGTAAAAAGTGTACCAGCTGCCGGTCATCATCCCTATTTGAAACATTAACTTATTTCAAACGGAGGTGCTAATACTTATTTTTAAATTTCTTTTGAAGCCCCTACACACATTTAAGTAGGCAAGAGAAGGGAAAGAACGAACCTTACAAATAAGTGAGCAGAACTTGTGTGATTTGTTGTCACCATGGAGATAACATTGGCAAGTCTAGCAGCGACGTGCCTCTGGTCGAGGCCTAAATTTTTTCGATCTTTTGACCGGCCTTATTTACAATATGTTTTGTGAATTAAGGACGAGTTGTGATTGTACTCCTTCTGTTTGTCAATATATACTCTCTCCAATCTTTTTTGTTCGACGTTTCAGACATAAAAAGTGTATCCGCTGCAGGTTATCTTCCCTGTTTGAAACGTCAACTAATTTCGAATGGATGTAGTAATACTTATTTTTAAATTTCTTTTGAAACACACACACACACAGATTCAAGTAGAGGCAAGAGAAGGGGAAAAAGTTGAACCTTACAAACAAGTGAGCAGAACTTGTACCATTTGTTGTCACCGCGAAGATAGCATTGGCAAGTTGAGCAACGACGTGCCCTGGTCGAGACCTAAATTTTTCGATCTTTTGACCGGCCTTATATACAATATATTTTGTGAATTGAGGACGAGTTGCTGCAAGGCCACATATTTTAATAGTTAGACAACCTTAAATTCAGTAGTTCCTAAGCTATTCTATGATATAGTACATGATGTGTGTGCGTATGTGCTGGCCCTTAGTAGCAATAATGGCTAAGTCAAAGAACATATGTATCGTGTGTGTGCGCGCCTGCATACATACATGAATACATCTCCCGTAATGGATAAAATAAAATCCTACTCGTTTAGTCCTAAAATAAGTGTCTTTTTACTTTTCAAATTTTATCGTGCAAAGAGTGATATTTTATCTCCCAGCAAACCTCATATGATTAAAGCAACAATTCACAACAATGACAAAAAGGGTATATGAAGAATCACATGGATAACTGATAATTACATGCTAAGCTTTTGAACGCACGCACGCATATATATACACACACATACTAATAACCCCCTACGAATACATGCAAGTATACATATATAATTGATGATGTAAAAATTGATTGCCGATTTTAACGTAGTCAAATCATTTTGGTTCATTGCTCGGTACATGCAATGGCTGGACATGATATAATGATATGGATGGCATGAAAGTTTCTCCGTATAGATATTATGTCCTCAAATGGGTAGGTTTTTTATGAGTGACACTATTTTTTTTAGGCAATGCATTCTCCTCTTATTGATTACTCATCAGTCATCACGGGTACAATCTTCCTGTACTATACGTATCAGGAATGGAGGTGTAACATCTACCCACAAAGACTGAGGAATACTAGATGAGGCCTCCTTGGCGCAATAGTGAGCAGCCAAGTTCGTCTCCCTGTTTACAAAAGCTAAAGAGAAAGAGGAGAAAGTTAAGTTAAGAGCTTCCAGGTCGCTTAGAATCACTGAGATCTCTGATCTATTGGTCACCCTTGATTGCCAAAGATCAACAAAAACTTTGCAATCCGTTTCCATCACTACATCGTGTAGGCCTGCAACTTGCGCCATCTGGAGGCCATGTCGGCATGCCTCCGCTTCAGCCGAAAGAGCAGAAGAGGTGGATTGCAGCCATCTCGCACCAGCTGCACGGACGGCTCCTAATTCATCACGTATCACAACTCCTGTGCTGCCTGAATGCATGTCCGAATTAAAGCCAGCATCAACATTGATCTTGAATGCCCCGGCCATCGGTGGCTCCCAGTGAGTTCGTCTTCGAGGACTCTTTTCCGATATTGTTCTCATCGACAGTAGTTGTTGCACTGTATCTAGGGCCCAAGTAATTGCTTTATGAGTGACACTATTGGAGTTGGAGGACTTGACCTTCCCAAAGCCAACTTCCATGCTTAATTAGCTAGCTGTGTGTGTTGCACACTTACACTAAATTCTTTCCACAAAGGTTGTTTGCTGCGCCATTCCAAAGTTCAAATTGACAAGAACAAATCAAAGTTCCTTAATCACTGAAAGAAGGAATCACTGCCCACAACTCAGAATCCTTGTGCAGTCGCACTACTCCTCCCTTCCGAAAACGGGTTACCTTAGAATACGCCAAGCCAGTGCGTTCACGTAACACCGCTTCGAACCCCCTTCACCAGCCACTGACTAGCGGGTCCCACCGGCGCCGTGCTCCTCGCTCTGCCCCCCTCTCTCCGCTGTCGGTTTGGCTCACCGGCTTCGCTAATCGCCGCTGGATCCTTCCACCAGTTAAACTTGACCTCCTCCTCCTCCTCCCTCCCGCTCCCCTACCAGCGAGGAGAGCACGTGGCCGAATCAGCGGACCCAAACCCTAACCCTACCCCTCTCTCCACCCGTCGCGAGGCTTCTCGAGGCGGCGGCAGCGGCGGAGATGGAGACCTCCACCGCCGGCGGCGCCTCCGCCTCGTCGGAGGCGGCGTCCTCCTCCTCCTCGGGCCCCTCCACCTCCGCGTCTGCGTCCGCCTCCGCCTCCGCTTCCGCCACCCACTACCTCGCCAAGCGCGTGCTCCGGGGCAGTGCCGTGCTCCACGTCGCCGAGGGGCGCTTCCGCTCGCCCGACTCCGCCGACGTCGTCCTCGCCAAGGTTTGCTTCGCTCGCTCGCTCCCGCCCCGGGCAGGATCGCTGGATCGTGTAGAGGGAGAATTTTGAGACTAGGAGTGTGCCTGCTTTTATAATTTTATCGTGTTCTACTCCGTGTAAGTGGAGCGTAGGCGTGAACCAGTAAATATTATCTGAACGGGGATGTGTATCTAACAAGGAATGCCATGCATATATTATTGGTAGATACACAATTTTTCATAATATGGGGTTTAGGTTTAGGGTTTAGTTTTACTCTATATTATGAAACCCCGTACTATGAAAATAGCGTATCTACCAATCTTGGGTTACAGCTTAAAATTCTGCAGGGTCAGTTCACTATAATGCTGCTGTTTCTGGTTCATGTTTCTTGTTTCACTTAAACGGGTTTCTGCTGCAGGAAACTTCACTGGAGTTGGTTGCTGTTGGTGATGATGGTGTTTTGCAGTCCATTTGCGAACAAGACATGTTTGGGATTGTAAAAGATATTTGTGTCTTGCAATGGCACTCCAGACATGTTGGTTTGATTCCACAGGTGCTGTATTTTTTTTGTCACATCAGACCATAATGTTTGACATTATTCTCTTGCACACACCCCTGTCTTTGATTGGCCTCAAAAGTGAGGGATTGATTAATTCTCGAATTTTTCAGATAGAAGACAAAGATCTTCTGGTTGTGCTTTCAGATTCTGGAAAGCTTTCCCTTCTTTACTTTTGCCCTGAGATGCATAGGTTAGTGCCATTCACCTCTGTCTATTTATGCCACTTTCCTCTGTTTTGGTTGGTCCTAGATTCTAGCAGTATGTTGCTTTTTGATGGGGATGCTTAATCTTATGCACCTAGCAGTATGTTGCAAACCATTGTCTTGTCCTATACTAGTTTAATGATTACACGCAAAAAGTATCCAATAGACACTAGTGAAAATTGAAAATATTATTGAGGTTTTGTTTAGGAACAAAACATAACAAATTACTCACAGTTTATTGTAGTTCTGTAGAAACCTCTGTTGGCTACCAGCATGATAACAATGGTCAAGATAAGTACAACATTATTAGAACTATGCAGGCAATATAAGAGGAAAATAGTCTCTAAAAGTTTGTACTTCCAGTTTCCTTATTCATAGAAGGATGCTGTCTACTGATTTTTTTATTAGAAAAAAAAATTGGGATTTTTTGAGCTTTTATTTAGTCTGCAATTCACTCTCAGCAACCCTAATCCCATTTTGTTTTGACAACGAACGCAGTTTCTTTGATACCCTGTCCACTATTTTAAATAAGTATTGACAGATATCAATTTACTGTAGGTTCTTCGCAATTGCCAATATTGAGTTATCCAAACCAGGAAATCTGAGAAATCAGCTGGGAAGAGTTTTAGCTATAGATCGAGAGTAAGTGCAAGTTTTTCTACTGAGGCTTTTGTGCTTTTGGTTACACTAACGTTTTCTATTGCAACTAAACCTGGAACCTGTTAGTCAGTGATGTTATTATCTGCTTTTGTGCTGTACATTCACTTGATGATCAATGATACACCATCCCTTAATCTGAGCAAAAGTTGCATCCAGAATTTAAGGCCCTATTCCCTTCATCAGCATCTATGCATTATTTTTGCAGCTGACCTGTTGCTAAGTGGAAATATTTAAAAGAGTATTCAAGATTCATATGGCATAAAGAAAGTTCCTCTTGCCTTTCAGATACTGTACATTTTGTCGAGGTCTTAATTATGGTTGACAGTGATTGTGTTGGGTTTGGAAAGAATTACAGTTTTCACTAGTTGTGTGCACAAACAAGCATGGAATGATGCAACATGCTGCTTTATTATCTTAGTTAAGATTCTGTTAAATTTTATCCAAGTACTTGAACCACATTAAATGGTGTTTAAATATGATTTGAGGTCTTTAATGGATCATTGAGTAGCTACTAGTATTTCTTAATACATGCATTGCTTGGTACTGGAAGCTTTTGCTGTAAATATAATATTTAAATATGCATTGCTTTGTCCTGGAAGCTTTTTCTGTAAATATATATTTTTTATAGAAGTTTTGCTTTATTTTCCCTTGATGCTTTGTAACATATGGAACACCTAAAGTTAAGAGGTTTTCATTATGATGAAATGTCTTAACCTTATCTTCATCTTTTCTTGCCAGATCTAGTTTTGTTGCTGTCAGTGCATATGAGGATAAGTTTGCTTTAATACATGTTTCCGTGTGTCAGAGTCTTCATGATTCTGGCAGAGGTACCATTTCTGATAAGGTGAGTCATTGAATGTTACTAGTGACTTCCTTGATTCATGTTTCTTATCTCAGTCTAATATCTACATTATATTATTCCAGATTTTGAAGATCTTCCATGTCATAATTTCAGAAATATTTTTATCCACCAGAAAATGAAGAGGATGAAAGAACTGTAAGTGGTGCATCTCAGACCAGCGTCCGTGGTACAATTTGGACCATGCGCTTCATATCGACACCCCAAGATGAAGAGTACTATCCAGTTCTGGCAATGATAATTAACAGGTTTGTTTGGTATTTCACAGTTTATAACTTACAATTTGTATGCCCTAAAAAACTTACAATTTGTATGCTACTAATTATCTGGCATTCACATTTAAGTGCTGACATGTTCTACTAAATTCATTCCAGGAAGGGCTCTGATGTGAATGACTTGTCATTATTTGGACATGACTCCAGCAATGGTGTTATCAACCACATCTCTAGTTATTCAGAAACCGGACCATTGGCACTTGACATATCAGAAATTCCTGAAATGTTTGGCTTTGCACTTCTGTTTCGCATTGGTGATGCTTTATTGTTGGATCTTAGAAACCCAAGGAATGTCTCTTGTATCCGAAGAATTGGCCTGGCGACTAGCCTGATTGGAGAGCCAGTCACTGTTGAAGATTCCTGTCCAGGATTAGACGTTGATGACGATGTGGCTGCTTGTGCTTTGCTAGAATTGAGAGATTCCGCAAATAACATACTGAAGGATGATGGTTATATGGACATTGATGGTGTTGACAGCAGAGGCAGCGTGAAATCAAGGATTGTTTGCTCATGGAGCTGGGAGCCACCTGTCAAACAAGGATGGGCAAGGCTTCTATTTTGCTTAGATGACGGAGAGTTCCATATTTTGGAATTTACTTCCGATGTTGAAGGGGTGAAGTTGTGCACCTTTGAGTATATTGATAGGAGTTTGCCCTGCAAACCTCTTTTTTGGATGAAAAATAGAATGATAATAGGATTTGTAGAGATGGGGGATGGTATGATATTTAAACTGGGACATCGTAGATTGTTTCACAAAAGCACAATTCAAAATGTAGCACCAATATTGGATCTAGCGATTGCTGATTACCACTGTGAGAAACAGGATCAGATGTTTGCTTGTTGTGGTATGTGCCCTGAGGGCTCTTTGCGAGTTCTACGGAACGGCGTCAATGTGGAGAAACTTCTGAGGACCGAAGCTATTTATCAGGGTGTTACTGGATTGTGGTCTTTGCGAATGAAGATAACTGATGCTTACCACTCTTTTCTTGTGTTATCATTTGTGGAGGAAACCAGAATACTATCAGTAGGGATAAGTTTTAATGACATCAGTGATGCTGTGGGATTCCAGCCTGATGTTTGCACTTTGGCATGTGGTTTGGTGGCTGATGGTTTGCTTGTGCAAATTCATAGTAAAGGTGTAAAGCTCTGTTTGCCTACAGTATATGCTCACCCTGAAGGTGCCCCTTTAACTTCTCCAGTTTGCACCAACTGGTATCCTGATGTCACTATCAGTGTTGGTGCTGTAGGACATAATGCTGTTGTTGTTGCTACATCAAATCCGTGTTGCCTCTATGTCCTTGGGGTTAGATCATCTTCGTCTTACCAGTATGAGTTGTATGAGACACAGCATGTTCAATTGCAATTTGAAGTATCGTGCATATTCATCCCACAAGAGGATTGGCGACCTAATAATGTAACTTTAAGTGGTGGAGAGGGAGATGATTTTTGTTACAATCCATTGGCTAAAGATAATATCCGCAAATTTGCTGTTATTGGAACTCATAAACCTTCGGTGGAAATCATCTCCGTGGAACCTGGAGAAGCATTAAGGTTATTGACTATTGGGACTATATCAGTGAGCAATGCACTTGGTGCTCCAATTAGTGGTTGTATACCTGAAAATGTGAGGTTTGTTGCGGCTGAGAGGTTTTATATCCTTGCAGGCTTGAGAAATGGAATGATACTAAGATTTGAGTCGGAAGCAAGTGAGCATTATTTTCCTGGCTCCTTCTACAAGGATTCATCTGTCCCATCTGTTGATACATTTCTTCAGTTGATTTCTATACGGCGTATTGGAATTACTCCTGTATTCTTGGTACCAATACATGATTCAGCTTATGCTGATATCATTGTTCTCAGTGATAGGCCTTGGTTATTACACGCGGCAAGACATAGTCTGGCATATTCATCCATTTCTTTTCTTCCTGCTTCTCATGTGACACCAGTATCATCTGTTGATTGCCCCAATGGTCTACTGTTTGTTGCTGAGAGCTGTTTGCATTTGGTAAGTTAATTTGACTGATACAACTAGTCCTTTCTTTCTTTCTTTCTTTCTTTCTTTCTTGGGGACCAAGAAGAATTATATCGTTGCCAAGGGCACCCTGACTTACTGGACTGAAAATGATAGGAGAGTAGAAATGGCCTGAAATAAATTGCATGCTTGTAAATACCTAAGTAATTGTAACAGGCTTGTTTCTTTTGCAACAAGCACCTTGAATGCAAATTAGTTGACGTATCAGACTATCGTTGGTTGATGTTTTGAAACATAAAATTTTGATCAAAAGCACAGACATCTGAATGCTCCAATGGCAAAATAAAATGGTGCATACACACAACAAACATGGTGTGGTCTGATTGTGGGAGGTAAACTCGTCAGTCTATCTGGCTAGTTAAACCTTTTACAGCATTCAGATTTTGCTCCTCTTGTTGAAAGCTGTAGCTGCTTAACTAACAGAAGTTGCTTGACTAAAACATTCAGCCTTTCTTAAGTGATTCTCACGTGAAAAATGTATTAGGCATTCAATTTTACTAGCACTTGGTTAAATCAATAATCGCTGAACTAGTTGTTAGTGTATATATGTGTGAGTGGCTCATATGGCCTGTGTACAGCCCATAGAGGCCCATGTATAGAGCTAACTATATACCCACCCTCCTAGGGTTGGAGGAATACACAGGAAATTATTCCCCAAACATGGTATCAGGCTAGGGTTTCTTCTCAACCTCTTCCTCACTGCACTTGTCTTGCATTGTTAGAGTATAGATGGTAGGTTAGGATATAATCCGGGGCCGCCATATGTACCCGCATGGAGGTGCCTTGCCCTCCAGACTCGCACTCTCATATACAGCCCTATGGGCTCATATAGCAATACAATCGACCACGGTATACACGCATCCACAATCCTACAGGTGTCGGCGCCTAGGTCACGCGATCCCGCTAACCCTAGCGCCGCCGCTTGCTGCCCGCCGCCGGGAGGTCGAGATCGATCTTGGCCGGGCCGCCTAGATCTTGCGTGGATCCTCGATCCGCGCCGCCGTCGTCGTCGTCCAGCGAAGGCGCCTCTTCCGTCGCCGTGGCGGCGTCGTCACCGTCGTCGCCATGGCCCCGCCATGCGGCCTCCGCCCGTCGTCGTCCGCACGTGCTTCGTGCTTCGCCCTCTGCGACCTCACGCCCATCGCCGCCCGCCGCGCATAGCCAGCAGCGTCTTGTGCCGAGAGAGCCCCATCGCCGCAAAGGCCTGGAGAGGAGGGCCGGATGCGCGTCGAGGCGGACGGCCAGCTACCGCCGGTCGTCGTCGCCGCCAGGCCGCCGCGTCGTGGGCTCCGGCCGTCGCCTCCTCGGCTTCTCCTCTACGCCATGCCGCTTTCTCCTCCGGTAGCCTCTTCCTCGAGGACGCGGGTGCGGGGGACGGATCTTGGAGGAGCCGCTCGGGTTTTCTTCCTCTGTTTCCTCTGTCCCGCGGGGAAGAGATAAGGAGGGGAGGAAATTGCTATGCCCGAGGCTGAGAGGTACTCATACATGTTATTTTCTTAGTTTTTCCCGATTTGCTATCGGGTTTGTTGCGTCGTTGGATGCCGTTCATCGTCGACACTCCAGAAGACAAGGTTGTTCTTTGCACCTCAGGCTGCGGCGATGGCGCTTCGTGGTCAAGCCATCTCTTGTGTCGCCGCCTTCTCAGACGGTGGCGCTACTCGCCGCCGGTCTTCGTCAAGCAGGCGCTCGATCCGCCTCCGCTCTTCAAGCCGTTCTCGCGCGGACATCGCCGCCGATGTTCTGAAGGAAGGCGTCGTCGCCGCGATCTGAGCGACATTTGTGCAACTGCGTCGCCGCCCCCATCTGGCGTGACCTAAGTCGAACGCCGTCTACCTTCGTCATCCGCGCCGCTCCTGCTGCTATCTTGACGAAGTTCTTTGAGTTTGTACTCGAGCACCTCGACGCGGCCGACCGCGCCTCGCTCCACGGCCGACCATGTCACCTCGTTTTCGGCTACTATGGCACTAAGGGGCTACCATCGCGAGCTCCGGTCGCGACATTCGCACCGCCGGCGTTGCGAGGGGATCGTCACCATTGTTCTCCGATCGTTCGTTTGCTACGCTGCGACTGCGGGGATGTTAGAGTATAGATGGTAGGTTAGGATATAATCCGGTCGCCATATGTACCCATGGAGGTGCCTTGCCCTCGAGACTACATCTCTCATATATCGCCCTATGGGCTCATAGCAATACAATCGACCACGGTATACACGCATCCTACAATCCTGCCGCCGCCATGGATGCGGCCCCTCCTCTCCTCCTCCTCCTCTCTTCTCACGGCGTGCTCACTCACAGCACCAGCCTTGGCTCCGGCGCCCGGCCTCCGCCTGATCCGTCGATCCCGTCCGGCCTTCCGATCGTCGTCCGGTACGCGCCCTCCATCGGCGACCGCGAGCGCCGACGCCGACACAGCCGTCGGCGCCTCTGGCTCAGTTATATCGGCCGGCCGATGCAGATCTCGCTCCTGCGGGAGCCGGCCCGGCGCGACGGGCTTGAAGGCCTCCCCTGGCGGCCGCGCCGACAGGGAGGCTTCTTTGCCGGCGCGCCTCTATGACGGCAAAGCGGCGCAGACGGACTCAGCGTCGGTGCCTTCCTCGCCGCGGCCTTCGCGGGCGGTCTTTGGTGTGGGTCTTGCGCGGCCCTCGCGCCTCAGCGGCCATCCATGGCCTACCACGACCACGATGGCGCAATCACCGCCGCCACTTCTTGCGTGGCGCATCATCCGGGTCTTAGGGGCGGCCGTGCGCGCGAATGCTCCGTCGCCAGACGCCCGCCTGGCGTCTGCTGGCCAGCCACGGGCCCTGGTGGTGCCCCTGGCCTTGCTAGCCGGCCATGGTAACCAGCGGGGAGACCCATCTTTGTGGCGTCTGCTTCGGTGGTCCTTCTTCGGCAAACCGACCTCGCCCTCTTCCGGGTCTCTCTCTCCGGGTTGGGCATGCCTCCTGCGGTCGCTCCGTTCTCCACGCCTTCCTCCGGGGCATGTCGCCCGGCCACGACAGCCCTCATTGCGGCTTGAGAACGCATGAACGCGGCGCCGCCCCGAGGAAAGCGCGTGCGTGTGGCTGCCTCGCGCAGGAGCATGGCGTTACGGTTGGCGTTCTTGCTCGCCCGGTCGGCCAGGCGGGCGTTCCTCCACGCCCTGCGGAGCGCGCCTCGCCTCTTCTCGGCGGCCTTCGCCGCCTCTTGCTGCCCGTGCGAGTCTTTGGACCCCGCGTGGCGCAGACGACCCATGGTCGCCTCACCTCCACCCAGTGGCCGGGGTCCCGCGCATCAGAACACAGTTCACCAGTCCTCGACTCCACCTCCACCTCCCGCTCGATGGAGGGACGAGGTTCTCTCGCTCGCCCACGCTCTCGGCAAGGCCACGTCCTCTCACACTCCGGCCCGTGCTCGCGACTGGCGTGGCGGCCGCGGCTGACAACATCGCCATGTATCCGGATCTTTGGGACCATCTCCACGATCTCCGAGGACATCGTGACTCGAGTGCCACCGCGCGTGATGCAGCTTGCCCTCGAGACTCGATTTCGGGAGCGCCCGGACTCGCGCCCTCCTCGACGTCGAGCTTGCGCCTCGGCGGGGTGACTGTCGTGGGCGACTGGGAAGATGAAGAGCACGGCCGATGCGCCAGCGACCTCGGGTACCCGGTCCGGAGCACGTCACGGTGCTCAATGTCGTGCGGGGCCTTCCAGCGATTCTGAGGCCTGCGGGCGTTGATCACGCACTAGCGGTGCCGCCACCCACTTTCACGGAGGTCCGTGATGCTGCGCTCGAGGAGCTCGCTGGGCCTCCACTCACCGCCTCAACCACGTCCGCCACCTCTGGTGCTCTCGTCGCTACCCGCCACCACCGTCCTCGCCTCGCCGCTTTGCCTTTCCCCTTGGTGCTCCTTCCCGGCGAGCGGGGTGGGAACGTGGGGGCAGCCGGCGGCAGAGGGCAGCGGTGGTGGGGTCGTGGACGCCCGCTGGGCTCAGGCCCTCCTCTCGCTCCTGCTCCCGGAGTGCGCCTGGCCGACCTTCTCCAACCGCGTGGTGGGCGTATCTCCATGTGGCCCCAGTCGGGGAGGGCCTCGTCGCGCACCCGGCCCCAGCCATGGTCGGTCTTTGCCTCCTCAGACTGGACTCCACCTCCTCCTCACCTTGACTGGCGGGTGGCGGGGGATCAGATCGCTGCCTTAGCGCGATCCTTGACCTTGTAGGGGGCGGCCCGCCGTTGGCACCGAGTGGATCGCCGACTCGGGTGCCTCTTACCCACTACTCGGGATGCGGTATCCTCTCATCGACCTCCTCACCCCTCTTGTCCTTCCTCCATCATGGTCGGTGATGGTTCTTGTCTTCCGGTCACTTCTGTGGGTTCCGCTCATGGTTCCTTCCGTCTCTCTGATGTCCTTGTTGCTCCTCGGATGGTTCACAATCTCCTTTCTATTAAATCAATTCTGATGACAATTCTTGTTACGTAGGGTTTGACATACGAGTCTTTGTGAAGGATTTGGCTCTAGGCGTCCACTCCTCCTTTGATATGCCCGGGCCCCTTTACACAATTGACTTCTACCTCCCATTGCCTCTACTTCACCTTCGTCCTCCTCGTCTTTGCTTTCTCTTGGTGACAGTCTTCCGCCTTGGCTCGAGATTAGTCGTAGTGGAGATATCGCTTGTACTAGGAATCTTTCTTTGAGCACCCTCTGTCATGCATGCCGGTAGTGGTCGCCATGTTCGGCTTCCTTTTCTTCTTCTTCTTCGCATGCGCATGCTTTGCTCGATCCTTTGTGATTTGTGGACTTCTCACGTGCTCGGCATTTACGGCTATAAGTATTGCTCGGTGATCATTGATAACTT